>JAYJMB010026383.1:5786-16414 GCA_036873735.1 Pouteria campechiana
TTATTATTATTATTATTATTATTATTATTATTATTATTATTATTATCTGGAGGTATTTACCTATTGATCGTCAGTTCTAGCATTATAGAATGCTACTGAAACTTGATTTCTTTAATTACAGCCTTGATTAAGCCACTCAAGACTTCATACTATGGGGCCCCCATTTAGACCACCTATCAACCATAGTTTTCAACAGGAGAGCAAGGAAATTAAGCATTAGTCAAGAAGTATGATTCATCTAGTCTTTAAGGTTTCTTGCTAAGTCACTCACTCTTAGGTCATCTTATGAAGAAAGGCTACAATGATACTTTCAACTTTATCTAATGTGAAGCATTATCTGCTTTGAGTCCATCAGATCCTGCTAGCATGCAAAGCCTACATGGTTTTATTCCTTTAGATCAACTCTCTAGCTTAAAAAATGTCTCACAATGACTTGGTTATTACGAAATATATTTCAGGATCTCTTTCATTATACATCCAATATGAATCTACTACAGCTACTCATATGGCAGTGGCCAGAAAATGACTTTGGAACCATTTATAATACATCTTCTAACTCTAATCAATGTGAAATATTGTCTGTTTTGGGCTTGCTAGATTCCGTTGGTACATAAAGTTTGCATGATTTTGTCCATTTAAGTCAACTTTCTAGCCCAAAAGACATCGCCTAATTACTTTTCATAATTAAAACTAAAATCCTTGATCTTAAGTCATATTAGTTTTGAAATTAACTTTCTCACCAACTAATTAAGCTAAGTTTGAAATAAATATGATTTAAGATTAGAGGTTCGATTGTGAATTATGCTAAGTTATTGTGAGGTATCTTTTAAGTTAGAAAGTTGGCCTAAATGGATAAAATCATGCAACTTTGAGTGCCAACGAGATTTGGTGAGCCTAAAGCAGACTTCCCATTAGTTAGAGTTGGAGGTGTTATAACTATTGTTACCCCACTCATAGAATGGGCACTCTCGAAATGGGAAATGATTCCTTGGTAATGTTATCATGCAAATTTTCTTGTAAATGATTGGTCCAGGATCATGATAATATATATGTTAAATCTAATTCATGTATCTTATTTCTAATTACTTGCTTACTGAAGTTTTAAAAAAAAATCTTTTCAATTGAATGATTAAGTGAGCCATAAGCAAGAAGAAAATTTTAACGTGTGGATGCATGTTTACTTTTAAACAAGATGAATTTTACAATCTACTTAAGTTTCCAATGGACGATTTTTTGAATTTTAACAAAACAAATCATGCTAAGCATGATGAATAGATTAGATTTAACATATCTACCATTATGGCTCTCCAAACCAACCATTTGCATTAAAATTTCCATGGTAACGTTACCATGTGATCATTTCCCACCTAGAAAGGGATTATGCCTTTCATGCAAGTAACTGTACAATGACTCTTTACTTGATGTGCTCCCGATCAATGTGTAGAGCTCTCATTTGTTACCTTTTGCCAGTGGAAACCGCCTTATTTGTCACTCTTGCTAGTGGAAACATCTGATCTTCCACAAACAAGCCACCATGCTCATGCATGCTGAGTCTGCTAGTGTGAAATTCCATTTTCCCATTGCTGCAAAACCCCTTTTCCATTAGTGAGAATTTCCTAGGTCACAAATTTTCCTGACTCTGCATAAGTAGGGCCCACATTTTCATGATTTACACCACTGATCTGACAGGCACCACATTCTAAAAGATTAGTATCTTCTGGTTTGGGAGGATTTTCATCAAATTGAGAAGGCCCACAGACCTGAAATCCTTCTTCAGCTCTTCTCTATATAAGCAAGAGACACGTTTGTCGTGAAGAGCAAACACCATAGCTTTTCGAAGGGGTTGCAACATGGGCACATTTGTAGGACACATAGTCCCTGGCCTGGCCTTCACCCTCCTTGGCTTATGGCACACCATCAGCATCATCAGGGCCTTTAAACTAAGGGGCCCCACATGCTTTGCATCAAGGGCTTGGTACCCCTTCACTACCTCCCTCTTCAGCTTCAAGCACTTGGAACTCCTGGCCATTATCTCCTTCTCCATCTTTGCCATTGCTATCAACCTCCTAGACTACCCTCATTTCCAACCATCTTTCAAGCCTATCAACCTTGAGCATGCCACCATGTTCCTCCACCTAATCATCTTTGCCAGTGTTGCTTTGGCTGTTGATGTTTCTCACCAACAACCTGATGTCTTCTCCGGGCTGGTTGGGACCCTTGCATCCTCTGCTTTTGGCCAGGAACTTCTTTTATTGCGTTTTCACTCAGCTGATCATGTGGGGCTCGAAGGCCATTTTCATTGGCTTCTTCAACTTGCAGTTTGGGCATCACTTCTATCTTCTGTGGTGACAGTGGGGATCCCAAGCAGCTTCCCAGCTGCGCTTGTTCGATCCATGTCCATCTTGTTACAAGGTTTTTGGTTTATCAACATGGGGTTCATGTTGTGGGCTCCAAACTTCATCCCAACGGGTTGCCACACCAGAGTTTTGGAACACGATGACATGCACGGGGCTGTTGTATGTGAGACTGATGAAGCGAGTCACAGGGCCATGGCATTGGCCAACCTGCAATTCAGTTGGATACACGCTGGAATCATGATTTTTACTGCATTTCTTTGTTTGACACCAGATAAAAGATGCACCAGTAGAAGTATGTTGACAGATTATGAGAAAATTCGCAGTAGTAGAATCAAAGATGTGGATCAGATACAGAGTGATGAGATGAATGGATTCAAGCGGCTGAATCCTAGCGTAGTTTAGAAGCCAAAATGTGAATTTGAGCAAACATGGAAGCTTGATGGTGTATTTGGATGCATAAATGGATGGCAAGGTCAGCTACCAACTACTTCTTGTTACTGTTGTCTGTTATGCAATCTACCATTTTTTTCCTTTCAAGGACTTGTAGGATCCATTGTCAATCAATCCCCAATCATTGGGTGGATGGTTGGGTGTTAATGTTATGGACCTATCGAACTGGCCAGTTTCTGCATTCCAAACTTTCAATTTCTTGAACTGAAAAAATCAGAATGCTATAGCCATGAAATTATTACGGACGTTCCTAAGTGATAATGAAGAAGTGATTCTGTTACAATAATTTCTTAGGATCATCTGTTATTTTCAATCAACATTAACTTGTACAGAAATAAGGGCATAACCGGTGCATGAGGATGCTATATTACCTTTTTTTTTTTCTCTTTTAAGAGGATGAACCCATTGACTAAAAGAAACCTTCTTCTTTATAAGATTAAAGATGCCGAGTTTTGGGTTGTTAGACCTAAAAGCTTCACACAGTTTTAGATTAGTCCCAAAGATTTTCTTTGTCACAGCGATTGCCTCATCACCATCTTGACTCTTATATCCAAATTCTTCTTCTGCGACTGTAGAATTCCTTTGCCATGGCAAAAAGGGTATCTCGTTATTCGGATTTTCAACTATGCTATAATAAATCCGTTTGTACTTGGCAATGAAGCTTTAGGACTAATTTAAAAAATTTAAATCATTGGGATCTTCAACTTTCAGAGATTTTTAAAACCAATATGTAATAACCATTAAGATAGATGCAAAGTACATATAACCAAACTGGAATTTTTATCCATGACTTCTTTAATTTTAAAATATTTGAAGATTTATTTGATAAAGCAGATTGCTTCACAGTTAAAGAAGAGTGATGCTTAATAATATGAATAAACCTAAACACTACCTTGAAAAATATTGGAAGACTCTAAAAAGCTCTGACTTAGATGACCTTGTTGGTGTAATAATCAGCATTGGTGATAGATTGCTATGAAGACTGTGCTGCTTACAAGGCAACAGCAGAATAGAAATTCATGGGGAAGAGAGTTTCTTCACATGAATGAAAGCCTCGAGACTAGTATCTTCTAAAATAATTGAAATAATTTGCATCAATTTGGATTGTAGCTTAAAATTTCCAATCAATTTCTTTGGAACAAGAAATTCATCGACTAATAGAATGAACGGAAATTTAGTGTAAAAATACACCACATACACACCACATACAGGGTTAAAATTTTACTAGGTGAATTGCAACTCTTTCTCTTTCTTACTATCACAAATGCCAAGACTTAGTGAAATTTCACTCAAAAGCTTACATGGCAAGCACATTATAGACTTGTATGTTGAATATTATAACATCTCCAACTCTAGTTAACGTGAAGTACTATCTGCTTTGGGGCCCACTAGATCTCGCTGGAATGCAAAGCCTGCATAATTTTGCCTATTTGGGCCAACTCTTGTAGTCCAAAAGGCACCTCACAATAACTTGCCACAGTTTACACTCAAACTCCTGATCTCAAATCACATTAGTTTCAAAACCAACTCTTTCACCAACTTGGATACTAGCTCAGTTGGCGAGAGAGTTGTTTTTAAAATCAATGTGACTTGAGGTTAAGGGTTTGAGTGTGAAATGTGGCAAGCCATTGTGAGGTTGTATGGACGGCAATCATAAAGTGGCAAAGCCGTGTGAACTGTGATGACCCAGAGTGGACAATACCTCAATAATGTGGTTATGGATCATTACATATATGCTAAGTGTTATTATGGGGATGCCAATCAGAAACTAACAATTAGCATCTCAATACATAATAATAATGAAAAAGGTTGAAGGCATATCTTATGCCATTCCAATGCCATGTTTTCCCAAAAAGAAAAAGGAAAAAGAAAAAGAAAAAGGAAAACCTTATCTACATCTATAAATCAACCTATCTGGTTATTACTTTAGTCATATTCGAATGCCAACCCTCAGGGATCAATCCAGGTGCAATTGAAATATAATTTGGAATTCACAAAATTTTCCCTGCCTGTCATCATACAGTAGAACACTGGATCACAGCTACAATCTCCTTGACTCCTGGAAGGTGTATCTTTTTTTTTTTTCATTTCTTTCTCACAAGTTACCATGCAGAAAGATATGCCTTGACTAGCAAATATAGACCAATCCCCCAAGTCTGTTGTTTCTTCCAACTCCATCTTAGAGCAATCCAAATGAAATACATGAAGAGGGGTTGAATAATAATCCATGAACACTGAGAACAACTCTCCATCAGAAGTCATTAAAAAGCACATTTGAGCTTTGAATCCTAAGCACTGGGGCTTCTGAAGGAGGGTCCATGTACTTTCATCAGCATTAAAAATACCCAGATTCCTTTCTTTCCCAAGGCAGTAAAAGTGATAGTTGTAAAAGACATTTGTTGTTGGCAGCAAGGAAAGGTTGAACATTACTTCTGTGCTCATGGATAGTCCAGCCAGAATCTCCAGGATGGCACATGAAGATATTGTTATAATCGACATCAGAGCTTTGAATGGCAAAAACAATGCAGTCTGCTGATGTTGGTGGGCATGAGAAGCAAATGCTAGAAAAACCATTAGGGAAAATCGAATTTTGGAAGGTTGATCAACTCTTTCGTAAAAGGACTGTAGAAGAATAAACAATCTAAACCTGGAGACAGCAGTAGCCAGCTGTAGTTTGAATAAATGATTTCTGCTACTGAAAGATGGGAATGCTCATTGTGTACGTCTTCTTGTGTCCTGGATCAAAGAGCATGCACTGACCATCTCTTCTATTGATGACCAAGAGACATGGGGTGGTTGGGTGCCACACTCTTATGTAATGAAGATCGTATTTTCTTGCAAACTGATGAAAAACAAATCTGATCTTTATGAATGATTCTCAACATGATTGCCCCTAAGAGCTGTACTGGGAGGTTTTTCTCATCCATGCTGTTGAAGGTCATAACAGAAATGTACAAAAAAATCACATATTTCCTCTTCAGAAAGGGCAACAAATAGACATAAAACTTTGAAATCTTTAGTTGTTGCGCTAGAAAATATTGTGAAAATTTTAAATGATAGTTTTCACATATTTCCTTTGGACAAAAATAGACATAGAAAATTTTTAAATCTTTAGTTGCTGCACTAGAAAATATTGTAAAATTTTTAAATGATAATTTTCTACATGTAGCATATTTAAATATTACAAAACTTTTGTTTTTATTTTCATCAAAATGTTTAGTTTACTGGTCCCACCTACAGTGTAAAACCACCTGCCTTCTGATTATGAAGTTGATTTGCATTGCACATTCCCACATTTGTCAACAACAATTTTTAGATTCTTATTATCCATTACACCTTAAGGTCATGCATGATTGCAAACCAGAAATGTATAATACTACTTCTATAGCTAACATAACACTTGGAATTAATGGTTTAAGTAATAATACAATATTAAAAAAAAAAACTGAAACACATATTCCCTTACATTTAGCATACCACTTATCAAAGAAGGCAGTACATCATGTACCTGTTACATAGTGTAGTAAAGCAACATACAATCTAACTAACCTAAGGCTATAACAAAATAATAAAGCTATAGCTTATTTATGCATAGAACAACTAGGGATGAGAAGAAAAAGAGAGCAAAATGACCATTCGAAAAATAGTGCAGCAATTTTTAAAAACAAGTCATATTAGTTGGAAAAAAAAGTACCATGAAATCAAGGCTTATCACAATATACCATACTTGCGCTTCACACCTATATGGTGGAATACTGCAATGATCATGTGAATTAACTCTAGCAAACACATGAATCCATCTTTCTGACTATATATGCAAGATCAATGTCATTTATGCCTCATGTAATCCAAATGCAGAGATGGTTGGATCATCATGGTGATTTGATGGTTTAATTACAAAGAGGGTTGGTTGCAAATCAATGACTTGATGGTTCTTATAATTGAAAATGACCCAAAAGAGATCCCAACAGAATTTAGATTCTACTATTCCAAGCCTAGGATGGATGGTTTAATAAAAATGTGCTTTTTTTTTTTCAAAATTCAAAGACTTTCTATTCATGGTAACGTTGGTGAATTTTTCTAAATAATGCCTTCAGATTACATCATAAACTCATATTCAATCAAAATGTAATTGCTAGGGTAAATCAATAGGGAAGAGTGTTCCCTAAAAAGTAGTTAGACAACAAGATTGGATCTAGAAACTCAAATATACAAATATGAAAAAGAGAATAAAAAAAAAAACAAGACTTAAACAGAAAACCTGCCATTCATCTTCAATTAATTTTATGCTCTCAACAAACCAAAAACAATAGTAGAAGTGTCTAGCATTCACTGCTCAGGCTAATCAAGTTGCTACATGATAAGGATGCTTTTAAGAGTTCCCCATAGCAATCAAAATGAAATACTCCATCTTTCAAAGTGCACATCATTATTTTTCACCTCATAAGCGTGGATAAATCTCCTCTATAAAATACACATGATCTCCTCTAATCCCCAATTATGTAGTAAAGCATGTTGCAAAAAAATCTTTATATTCTTAATTACTTCACCTATGTATTTATGTATTTCTAATCTTTCCTTCCTATTAAAGAAAGGGCCAACAAGTAAATCAAATCATCTGGGCAATAGTTAAATAATCCTAATGATATCAGCACATGACATTTAGCATGAAATTGTCCCAAATTTGTTTCTGTTCTTTTAAATCCCTGAAGAAAGACTGTCATACCTTTTCTTTGCACATTGGACCCTAATTAATCTGGATAAGGCTTTGATGGTGATACAGAAAATTGCTTCATGTTGAGATGACATGCTCAACCCGATGATTGCATGGGTTTTGATAGTTTTGGCTTCTATAACTAACTTGGGCTCTTGAAAACAGTAGAAAAAGTAGCATTACCATAAAACAATTGGGCCTTTCCCCTAGGCATCCTAGTTTGTCTACCAAAAATCCACCTTTATCAACCAAAAACAATTTAAATATTTCTGAACTAATTAAACTTCAAACATTGTCTAAAGAATTATAAAACAGTACTAACATACCTGGGTAATGAATTCCCCTGTTTTGAAAGAAAAAAATAAATAAATAAACCTTCTTACTTGATGCTTCTGGACTGGCCTTATGGAAGTAACCTATAAACCAAACTAAAAGTCAAAATCTTACTTCATGTCGATGCATAGGTTTTAAGCAAATAGACCATAGATTAAAGAGACGTAAAATAAATTTTATTTCATATCTAAATATGGGTTGATTTTTTCTTTCATGTCTAATTTTGGTCAATATTAGCTATTACATCAAACTTGATGAGATACTTATAGTTAATAATATATATTATGATGAGCAAAAATGAAACATAAAATTAAATTTAGTAATTATTATAGCTCATAGCATTTAATGACAAGTATTTAATCTAAATCAACTTTTATAAGAATAGTAGTTAACTTATCAAACAAGTCAAGCTTAATCTTTGATAAAATCATTTGACTAAGCTAAATGAAAAAGCTCAAGTTACCTTTGGGTTTGTTCTTAGAATCTTAAATCACCCGCACCTATATATTCATTCTATAAATATACATATTCTTATATGTAATATGAGAGAATAGATAAATATGTTAGGGTTTTGAGAACACACAATAATTAATGTGGTCCAGCTTTGCAACCTACTCCACTAGAAAAAAGAGTAATTTACTATCGTAGAGAAACAATTACACCTTTCCTCTCAGAGACAACACACTGCCCGTCTCTCCACCTTTTTGCTTCTATCCCCCTCTCTAGCTTTAACCCTAGAGAACATTAATATTTATAACCTTGCACTATCACACTCTCAAATAATTATAACCCATGTGCAAACCCAATGAGCCTTGTAAAATGCAAAACACGAACCTAACAAATCTCCACCTTGGTTTGAATTCTACAACATCCAACTAACTTGAAGAAGAACTAGTGTCAACATCCATCTTGCAAGCTCACCAAGCTCTATTTGTCACACTTCAACCAGCATGACCCACCACACCCCTCCTAAGTGCCGCATAAACTTACCACTGTTGTACGGCTCGACGTGGCACCACCTCTCTCACTATTGCAATACAATCTCAACGGGAGAGATTACCATGATAATCGAAGCAAACATCACCCGTTTCTTCTCAATACTCTCAACGGACTTGACCTTTTGTACTCCACCTGTACCTGCAACTTGGGATCTCATAGGATCTCTACTGTTTTTTACTTTCTATCAATCTCTACAGGTTTCCAATCATCCGACTCTTTATGACAACCATGGCCCCTCTACTCACCTTGAGAACTCCACCTTCAACAGACATCCTATAACCTCTGAAGTTTAATGTTTTTAATGAAATCAAGTTCATCCGATCTAGTACATGCTTCACATCAGCTAATGTTCGAACAATACCATCAAATATGCGAATTTGTACTGTCCCAACACTAACAATCCTGCTTTCTGCTTTATTTGTCATCTTCACAATATCATCATCTCATTCATTATGTGTATCAAATTGCTCTCTAACTGCACACATGTAGAAAAAACAACCGAAATCTAAAATTTAATCAAGACCAACCGTACCTGCTTCCCTTATAAACATGACGTCACTTGCATATATATTGCCTTCAGCAATCACAATCTTATCAAATGATTCTTCTACCTCTGCTTTCCTTTCTCTTTCTCCTTTTTTCCTTAAATCTCATATACTCTAGGACAATTCCTTTTGAAATGGTCATTTTTTCCACATGCCCAATAATTGAAGTCTCCTTTTGACTTGGATCTACTCTTATCTCACTGAAAATTATTATTTCTCTCAACAGATCTTCCTCTGTTATGATGATCACTTGTCACCACCAAAGCACTCTTATTACTTGATGATCCACCATTGTTGTTTTTCCTTCAAGTCTCATACATCAGCAAAGAAGCAATAACATCATCCAACTTCAGTGTATCCTTCCCGAACAACAATGTCGTCACAGTGTTATCATAAGAATTAGGTAATGATGTTAATAGAAGTATCGCTTTATCTTCCTCCTCAATCTTGGAGATAGATATCTTATCCTTCCAATTAGTTTTCACTTCCAAAGCAGTAACTCTGTCAATATTCTATTGAACTCATCTAAGTGCCTTTCAAAGTCTCTACTCTCTACCAATCGAAGACCATACAAACGCTTCTTCAAATATAACCTATTTGTCAATGACTTTGACTGATATCTTCTCTCCAACATTGTTCACACCTCCTCTAGATCCGTCAAATTAATGACCCCTATCCACAAGATACAATTGGATTGTACTCGTCACCAGATCCCTCATATCTTGCCACGCATCATCAGTGAGTTTCTCTAGTTTCTAACTTTTTCTTGAGAGCCTTCACTGTCCCTGCACAAGTCAAAATATTTTTCACTCGTTACTACCATGAGGTGAAATCATTCTACCCATTGAAAGGTTCAATGGCGAATGCCGCCTTCAAATTAGTCTGCATCATCTTCTGACCTGAACTATTTTGTGTTGTTGTCATGTTTAAAGTCTCAGTCATTCTCCCACTTCAAAACACACAGTCATGTTTTAGGGTGTTTGTGCAAGATAGTATGTTTTGAAGTTGGAGAATGGCTGAGACTTCAAATATGACAAAATAATTTAGACGACGATGCAGACTAATCTAAAGAAGGCGTTCGCTATTGAACCTTTCAATGGGCACAATGATTTCACCTTATGGCAGCAACGAGTGAAGAATATTTTAATTCCTGCAGGGACAGTGAAGATTTTCAAGAAGAAGTTAGAGAAACTAGAGAAACTCAGTTGACGAGTACAATCTAGTTGTATC
>JAYJMB010026383.1:20675-38558 GCA_036873735.1 Pouteria campechiana
ACTAAATACTTCTAGAAGTACTTCATGGTAAATAACAGGATTATATCTTTTGTTCCAATTAAGCTAATTAGCTGTGGAAGGCTATTGGAGTCTTGAGTTGTTTCATATTCAAAAGGTGGCTTGGATAGTTACAGTCTATTGTAGGGGTAGGCACTCTAAAGTGCTTTGAATTTTAGCCTGAAATCAATCTGCATATAAAAATATTAGAGTTCACATGTTATGTTGAGCTGGGCCACAAGCATCCTGTAAAGAAGATGCCCCTGTAGCCCTCGTGAATTCTAATTAATTGTAAGGAAAATGTTTTTGAGATCTTGGCCATCAATGAGAGGTTGACTATAGAAGCATGGTAGTATTGAGCTAAGTCTTGTCAATTCTATGAAGAGGAAGCTGCTGTAGCTTGGTGAAAAGTGATGGCAAAGAGAGGAGATCTCTTTGAGATCCTAGACGTAAGTTCTCCCATGTCGGAAAGAGAGATGAAATGGGCCTACATTGGACTTACGGTTTGAAAATTTTGATTGCCCGAGGTTTCAAGAATTGCTCTTTCTTGATTAGTGATTATCAGCCCACCTAAATATTTGATCATGGTGAATTTATTAGAATCTAATGAAAGACGTCTAGAATCATGTGTGAATGGACCCAAACAGACTTTTAATTCGATCTTTGGAAAAAATGCTGCAGATCTGACATGGTGAAAATTGATGGCTTGGATCTCTAGATCTGACAAATATCTGGAAGCTCTTAATCAAGGGAAAAGCTCTGTGGATAACTTTCCAGGACTCCGGACATTGGCTCCATTTGACAGAAATGAACCCAAGGTATAGGCCAACTTCCCAAGAATGCTGTTGCACAATGAAATCACAGCTTCAAATCTCACCTGCATCCATAAAAAATGGATAACTTCGGAAAGGGTTTTTTAATATTTATAACTCAAGTGTGGCAATTTTGTACTTTCTGATCCATACGTTCTATTTTTGCATAGAACAGCTCTAGGTTTAACAAAAACTGCATGAAGCTCTTCTATTTTTGCATAGAACAGCTCTAGGTTTAACAAAAGCTGCATGAAGCTACCTCCGTCAAAAATCGACTTATCACTGTTTTAAAATCAAGTTAAATGACAAAAATGCCATTTCATTTTCTTGGATGTATGTACCTTTTGTTTTAAAATAGAAATTTGTCCTTACCTTATCAAAATAAAAGAAAGACTTTCAAAGGCATAAATTTTTATTAAGGAATTTATTTAGATTATATGATTCATATATTTTTTTATTAAATAATATTTAAATTTTAGATTAAAAAGATAATGACCGAGATGATAGTTAACTTAGATCTAAGAAAAAAATTAACATAGGTCTAACAATTTTAAATATTATGCAACAATATGAAAGGTTGTTTTTGTCATTTAACCTAATTCTAAAGTGGCATTAAGTTATTTTTTTACAGCAGGTAGCTAATCTATGTGAAATTTAAATCCATTTTATATAAACTAAAATTAATTGGTAAAAAAGTACAAAATTGGTATACTTGAGCCAGCAAGAATATGCAAAAGTGCCATTTGGAATAGATATCTTATATTGCAATTGCAGCGGCCCATTATGATGATTGTACAAACCGATTTCAGGGCAATCACCTACTTTTCAGCTTTGCCCGTCTGGTACACGTCTTAGTTTGAGGTGCCTGCCAAAGTCTTTTTTTTTTTTTTTATGTATCTTTTTTTATCGAGGGTGTCCATCTGTCAAAGTAATTGAAACTTGAAACTTTAAAATATTGCACTATTTACAATGAAAGCCGGTCATGTCTATCTCTTGATTTTCTTCCATGTAAAAAGTGGGCCATATGCTAGTGATTGAAGTTATTGCATGTCGCGTTGTTTCATGTGTGCGTCTTAATTCCACCCATACCAATTTTTGATCTGGAAGTCATGGAAACACCCAAAAACCAGATATTAAGGAGACATATAATGGATGGATCTTGCATGCGATCCATGCATGCTCCACAGAGAGGTTTGTTTTGTTGCAAAAGGAATCAAAACTTCCATACTCAGGCATGCAGTGCTGCTTGCTGCTCACAAGGATGTGACTTGAATTATTTTGGTTGAATTTAATCCGATCTAGCTCAAGTTATTCTCTACAAACCAATTAATAACAGTAAATTCTTTAAGGATGGGAGAAGATGGACAGAATTTTCCTATCTACCTAAACAATCTTGTTTCCTTTATTAATTGTATTTTGAATCATTGAACCTTATATATTTTAACTTTCTTTCCTCTAGACAAACATCACCCACTACTTTTCTTTCTATTTATTTTTTCAACAAAACATCCTCCCTAGTGAAATTTTAGTATGTGTTTAATCATTAAAGTTGGATAGTTTAGCTCAAATAACCAAATCCTTTGTGGGACACTCAATCTGAGTTGAATTAGGTTGTGAATTTTACCTAGAACAAAGCTGTTATGAATTTTACCCAGAATGTGCCTAGAAATTCTTTTAGTCAATGATGAATCAATCAAGACTTAAGAATTCCTTTTACCTATCATTGATCAACATTGCATTACCAAGTCATTTGATGAACTCAACAAGAAATGCTTCAAGCCAAGTGTGAGTTTCAATTTTTTTAACTATGATTTCTACAAATTAATTATGACAAAGTTACACTTAGATGGAAATTCACTTGATGATAGCCGATAGCAAAATTACTTAAGTTTCGTTTGGCCGCACTATAAAATTTAAGTACTTTTGTAAAAGTGCTGTTTTAAAAGTATATTTAGAAGAAGCGCTTGTTTGTAGCTTTCGTCAAAAAATGAAAAATAAGCTTTTACAGTAAGAAAAAATACAGCAAAGAAATGTGCAGTCAAACTAACCCCATGCAAAAGCACGTTTATGCCTCTAAAAGCGCTTTAAGGCCAAACAAAGCCTTAGAAGGAGACTAAAACATCTATTGAAATTGAGATACTTGCCCCATTATCAAGAAATGGTTTATCTCCGAGAAAAAAACCCAAAGAAATACTAATTCACAAAAAAATCTACAAATTAATTAAGTTTTTATTTTGCAAACCATGTACTTAATTTGAGTCGGTATCAATACAATTATTACCAGACCACATGTTAAGGAAAATAATTAAAAATATAGATAATAAAAAAATAAAAAATATAGATAATAGAAAAAGTAAGATGATTATGGTTGTTAAAATACTACATTAGTCTAAAAGGGTATATAGAGGAGAATATATTGCTAATACACCACATTTCAAATACATCCAAAGGGAACTTAAACATCCAACAATTCTACTAGCCATCAAACATCCATCCGCCCGTGATGCAGCAATCTAACCATTCCACCTGCTAATCAACCCAGCCGACGAATCATAAACATTTGTCCATGCAACAATACAACCATCGGGAAAAATCCACGCTCATGCTTCCAAACTCATACTTCCAATGTCATTCTGCAACCATTCCTTCATCGATACGTTTTATCATGGATGAACGTGAGCTGGCTTGAAATCAAGTCATCACCAGAGCTTCTATCCGATAACGATGCAATGGTGTGACATCTAACAAAACTACGGATGTAGCATTCAAGCTCACCGGATACATTAATTTCGGATTGCTTTCATGAAAGATACAAATCACCCACCAACTTGTAGGAAATTGATAGAGCAAGAGAGACAAGTGATGAATGTTAAAAGGCATTCCACTAATCCGTCTAGTCTAGAAATAAAACTCAAACAACTTTCACAAGTCTCCAGATGTCACACTTCAGTTGAGGCAAAATTAATGCTGCTACTCAATCCTTCATGTTTCTAAAATTCTCAAATTTGGGAATTGGGATCTTGGGTTGCTGCATACACTTCTAGGATAAGTTGATGGGTGATCTTGACTTTTCTGTTTCTTCCAATAAAAAGTCCAGATCCACTGGCTGAGGTATCTCAAATTTTCAAGTTTTGGGAGATTGTTCCATCAACAGAAGGAATCGATTGACCAGCGGCCTTGATCTGTCAAGGTCTGTTTTACGCTCACGGTATTTTAAAAGCACTAAACACCATGAAAAATGGGATGTCATGCAAAAGCTCCATCTTCTGACATTGCAATCATGTGAAAACAACACTTCATCTTTTTGATATTGGCCCCTCAAAGCATTGATATGTCATGTTTGACAGTGGTCCAACTTGCTACGTACCGACAACATTATCATAGCATGTGGAAATTCATGTTCCGTTTATTATTGGCCATGACAGAGACTGCGTTTTAAGAACGCCAGCAACATGGCACGTGGGGCTCACAACTAGTTGTTGAAATGCTCCGTATCATAATGATGTATTTAGTCGAATTTTAAGATTTAGAAATTTCTTTCATTAAACTGCTACTCATTTCGTCAGAATATGCAACTAATCCTTTAGAGGAACTAATGTCTAACTCCCCAGGTTGGGGTTGAGCCTCTACCTACATCCTACGTGAAATGTGTATTGAAAATGATCATATGTGAAGATATCCTTTCATTATTGAGATGTCTTTTAGGCTGATATTCTAGCCTAAATAGATAAAACCGTTGGGACTATGTATGCCTGCAGAGAATTTGTAAAGCACAGAGTAGATGTATAGCAAAAGCGTTCCTTGATATTCTCTCTCCCATTCAGATAGGAAAATGTAATAATTTAATATAGAAATGTATTTTCATAAAACGTGTCTTAAAAAGTAATTTAGCAACTTTGTATCCATGCGTATTATAAAGGTAGAAATCCTTGAACGAGACTTACAAAATCATTTTTCCTATGTATTTCTCGATTTCCAATGCCAAGATTTATCCAACCGTCCAGCCTGATTTGGCATGTTAATTTTTTTCCTATAAGGGGAGGTTACTTCTATCATCATCCATAATTAAAAACCATTGATGAAAACTTGTTTGGTGTTTCAAACAAATGGAGTAAGTCAGCCTGTTCAAGAGACATCTTTTGTATAAACAAGGTTTTTATGGAATGACTCAACCCAAATTCAATTCATGGAATTTAGAATCAACTTAGTGCCCGTTTGGTCCTACGGTTGGAAGAACTAAAAGCAGTTTTTGGCCACCAAAAAGTGCTTTTAGTTTATTTATAACTGTTTAGCCCAAATTAAAAGCACTTCCTTACCATATATAAATTTTATAAGAAATTATATAGTATAATTTCATATAAAATACATATTAATATAATTTTTATAAAATATAAAAATATTTATGTAATTTAGATATATTATATAAGATATATGAAATATAATATTAATAATATATATTATATTAATAAATATACAATATAGATATATTTTATAAATATATTTACTATTAAATGGGTTAAATTAAGTCATTATTTTTAAGTCAAATACATAAATAACATTTATAGCACTTTCCAGATAACTCAGGCTAAATGCTGTTCAATTTTTTACTTACAACCTTTTTACTGTAAAAGCTCCACTTCTAAGAGCACTTTCCTTAATGGCCAAAATTTGATAGCTAGGCCAGACAGGCCCTTAGCTGATCCTATTATGTGAAAAACTGCTTATGATGATTATAATGAAGATGATTAAATATATTCACTTACGTTTCAAAGCTATGGCATATATAAGAATGGCTTTTGTTTGGTATATCCAGCCTTTCAAAATATCAGCTCTCTCATTGAATACTTTAAATTAAATTGTACTTGATCAGACAGCAAATTTTCTTGCGGGATCGGTTGTGGATAGCTACCACTCTTGATCAGACAGCAAATTTTCTTGCGGGATCGGTTGTGGATAGCTACCACTTGCCTCGTGATTCCCATTTCATTTTGGTCATAGAGCAAACACTGTTCCTATCATGAATGAGACACATCAATGGCTGGCGTTCCTAATGAGATTAGTTCATGAGCAGTGTCGCGCTCAAGCCCGTGGCCGAGAGTGATGGAGGCACCGTGATAGTAGCTCTCCTCGTGCAAGTCTAATTCCGCAACTCATGTTAATTGAGTATAGTGATACAACTTGGGTTGGGTTGAACTTAACCTGTCCAAACCTAACTCAACATTTTTCAAAGTTTGGGTATATAACATCCCGAACCTGAATTTTAATTCTAATTTGGGTTGGATTTGGGTTTATGATAACCCAACCCAAAATCTAATCGAATTGTATATTATTAGTTATAAAATTAAAAATTATATATTTTTTGCTTCTCATAGTTTATATTACATTGTTCATCATTTTTTAATTTCTTTTATGAAGCACAAATAACCTACTAACCTGATATTATTTTCATAATCCTATCTCTATTTTTAATATAAGCGTATTTTCCTCTAGTTGATCTTATCTCCCTAGTTTCATCGTCATCGTCATATCATTTTTAAAAATCTCCTTGGACCTAATTAAGTTTTATTTAAATTTATATTTTATTTAGTTACTTAATAAACTTATTATCATATTTGAATTTGAAATTTCAATTTGAAGTTGGATAAGCAAATTTTAAGTATATGATGGTTTAATTTTATTTAAATGTTATTGAATGTTGAAAATAAATAATTAATTTTTTTATTTATTCACATAACCCAAATTCAATTTGAATTCAACCCGAAACTGACTTTTTGAATTTAAATTAAGGTTGAGGTTTTAAAGTTATGGTTGAATTAAGGTTCGGGTTGAGGTTTTAAACCTTAAGTTAGGATTAAGGTTAGGATTAACCTCAACCTAATCTCGACTAACCCAAGTTGCACCTCTAATTGAGTGTAGCCAAACCTATCTAAAATGGAGAATATTTGCCGCTTCTTATGTTGAAGTCTTATTCGATTCAGCAGGTTGTTCTCATTAGCTTGAACTACTTAGTCGAATTGCACCCCTCACATGGTGATTCATGTGTGCCAGCTAGCAAAAACGAACAAGAAACAGAGGATGTAAACGAAGACAAATTTATATCCTTTATTACCAAAATCTTTTTGGGATGATTTATCTTCACCCCTTATGTAATAACCGTGCGTTTTGGACCACCTAAACAAACCTGTCATTGATATAAAGAAACAGCCAACAACTATAAGTTACGAACTCACCAACTGTCAGCACCCAGGAAAGAGTCAATTGGATCGTAACACTTTCAGGTTAGGATCTGAAAAGCACGGTGGGGCCTGAAATTTATTAGGTCAGGATGAAGCGCATACATGCAACATTTTTGATCGATTCATGCACCCACCGAAAGATTTTTGGCCATCTTCTTCTTTCTATATCTAAGTGTCTGATGCTGTCTCTCTTGACTGACGAATTGCGTGCATTCCATGAAAACACACAATGGCACGGCCCATAATGGCCAATCAGCTCCACATGCGGAATCGGGTCCTGTACAATTCCCCCCGTATGAAGGTTGCATGGCTCTAACAATCAAACTCTGGTGACAAAATAGGAATGGGTGCAGCAGTGGCATTGGGGTCAGCTCCATGCCTGTCTTGTACATTCGAGATGGGACTGCTAATCTTACTATCACAACAACAAAATATGCTAGGTTAATACCTATAATTCAGATCTCTCTTTTTTCCTTTTTTCCCCTATTTCATAGGGAATATGCATGGATCAATGCAAGGGCTAGTGATATTACGGGAGAAGAATATAAATAAAGAATTCTAAAACAGTATAATTGAATAAATATAAGACAGTAAAATTCTAGTTATGAATTGTCAAATATTAAGCATATAATATAAGTTTTATTTAAAGTAAGTGGTTTGTAAAAACAGTTTGAACTTCCCACGGCATACCTCTATAAATCAAGAGTGAGGGTTTGTTTTAAACTCTTCTCTGTATCTCAGGTAATTTTTCTTTTATAATGATCGTTTCTTTCCCTCAGTCGTCTGATAATGCTTGTGATGGCAGCCACTGTTTGGGCTTTGGACGAAAAAAAATAACAATAAATCAAATTATATTAGCTGTCCAAGAAATGCGTCGTCTATTTGCATTTATCTCGGCAGACTTTCTAATTTAAGTAACCATAACAGCACGGATATGACTCATAACTGTCATGAAAAAGCAAATGGTAAAAGCTGAAGTCTGCAGCACAAGCGTGCGCACTCCCATGATTCTGCTCTCGGAAAGGAAATGCTTCCCTCCATGCAGTAGCACCGAAACAGCCAAAGAAAATTGAAAAAAAAAAAATAGAAATAGAAAAAAGTACAAAGCTCAATGCAAATTCCCACCCTGACTTCTAAAACTACCCCGCGAAGAGCTCTACTTCTTGCTCATGCACGAAATCGAAACCGTTCATCTGGCAATTCCAGCTGATTAGATCAAACCCAATTGAGATGGACCAAATCCAGCGGTCGTTCCATTAAAACTAGCCTTTCCTGCACTGCAAGTTTATGAAGTGCACAGAAATCGCCGTACACTTGAATTGTGTCAACGTGGGTCCCATACACCTCCCAAGCTATCAGGAAAAGGAAAACGAACCCACCTCATGTTCTGTCATTCTTCTTTCACACCGCTTCCCGCTCTCCTTTCCCCACTCTACCATCCACGAGGTGCGACTACACCCCAGTCGGGAACGAAGAGAATGGAGAAGCGAGCAAACGAGACCCAGGAATTCATGAACGTCGACTCCTTCTCTCAGCTGCCCTTCCTCCGCCCGGCGCACGTTAGGCAAAGGGGCATCCGCCTCTTCGGCATTGACTGCACCAGAGACCCCCCCGCCGCCGCCTCCGCCGCGGACTCCACCGCGAGCCAGGGTAGCGCGAAGGACGCCCCCTCCTCCGAAGACGCCGGTCGCCGGTTCGAGTGCCACTACTGCTATCGCAACTTCCCCACCTCCCAAGCCCTCGGCGGCCACCAAAACGCGCACAAGCGCGAGCGCCAGCACGCCAAGCGCGCGCATCTCCAGTCCGCCCTCTACCACACCACCGGCTACAGCTCCAGCCACGTGTACGGCCTCATCGACTACCACGTCGACTCGACGGCCCGCCCCCTCGAGCTGCCGCACGACCGCACGTGCAGCGGAGGACAGGTGCTGGCGTCGCAGCCGATCAACGGAAACCCTTTGCCTGGGCTGTGGAGAATCCCGGCCGTTGGTAGGAATGGCCACGCGATGATTTTGGATCTTGGCCGTTCGTCCTTGGTCCCGATGCAGCGTGTGGAATCTAGAGCGACTGATAGACTCGTGTACGGCGGCAGCGGCGGCGGCGGTTTCGGCGCGCACGAGCATGTCAGTTTGGATCTGCGGCTGTAAGCGAACGTGGAATTTTATATTTAGAAAAAAAAAACTTTTTTTTATGATATTTGCAGCCTCTGCTTTGAGAAAATGGCACCGTTTTAACCGTCTCTTCAGCCTTCACTGGGCTCGAGCACGTCGCAAAGGGGTGCGTATCAAAAATTGCGGTGTGGTTAGGAAATAAATTGTGATTCCTTCCATTGTGTAGAGTAGCAATTTCTCTCTTGAATCTGGGTCTTTGACCAGATATGTTGGAAAGGGGCTATCCTTGAATGATCCGGGCTGTTGATCTGTTGAATGTCATCTTGGCTAGTATTATTCAATCGAAAAAAATTCGAATTATTTGTTAATTTAATTCTATTACTCGTTATTCATAAACAAAAATTTTAAACTTTTCATTTATTGTTTTACTATTTTATGTTATTTATTAAAAATTTCATTTGAATAAAATACTTGTGAGGTCAGCATTTAAAATTATGTCTGTATCGTTATCCATTCCACCGTAATTATTTATCATGTATTATTTACAAATATTCATTTGTTATTTTACATATATAGTTGAAATGTATCATAAGAAGGAATAAGTCCTAATAATTTTACTATCATATTAATAGTTGAAAATTATAGCTGTTCAAGATAATTATCAGATATTCATAAGATTATTAAACATTTTTTTAACAAATTGAGGGATAATATTGTTATTTTAAAAAACTGACTTTAAGTGGGTATATGTGATTCTGAGTAAATATTGCGGGGTATTTGTAAAAATAAAAAAAATAAAAGGTATTTGAGTTTACTCATACTTCAGGGGATATCCCATATTTTGGATAACCTTTGGATAGCCCTATGTTGTCATTTCTATAAATACCCCTCAGATTCTAAATAACCTTAAATAACCCCCAATGTTTTCATTTTTACAAATACTTTTCTATTTTTTCTGAAAATCTTGACTATAATTTGAAATTAAAAGATTTATTCAGATGGTGAAAACGCCAATCAAATATGAATATAATTATTTATCTTGTAAATCATATAATAAAATATAATCCATTTATTTTTAAACTGTTCATTAAAAAATATTACATGAATAAAATACATATAAGGCCAAGAAAATCGAAAAGTGTTAAAATTTATATTTTGTTCAATCCATTCTACCCTAATTATCTCATGCATTATTTATAAATATTTTGTTATAGTTATATTTTACATTAATTAATGTGTATATTCAAGAACAAAACTTAATCATTCTATTTTCATATCAATTGTTTAAATTGTATTATCAAAATTTTCAAGATAATTCATATAAGTGACTGTCATTCTATCTATCTAATTTTAATGTCGATATTAAGACTTAGTGAATAGAATAGATTTTAAGTATAAGAAAAGAAACAGTAATTTTTCATACATGAAAGGAACGATAATACTGTCAGTTTATAAAAACTTGAACTTTCATGTTGCATTTGAGGCAGTTAATAAAAACACCAGGAGATAATGCAAAGTAATGTGGAAAAATGTGATAGCTTCCCTAAAAGTTATAAAATGCAGCCAGTGTATTAAAGCGTGGAAAATGTATTCACCCATTTATTTTACTCAATTCTTCAACGAGTGTACAAAAGTTGGATTTTCTCTGTTGAAAGTAACAGGTTCATTTATGTCTATTTATAATGGCTGTTGGAACCCTTTCAAACTTTTAATGTTGTTTCAAGATAGCCGTTGCATAGCCCGCCCCAGCCATGTTACCTCAGACATGTCAACTAAAAGATGCTATTGATTCTCACTTGAATAGTTTGGTGTTTTCTTTTCTTCTCTGGGTGGAGTTGATTCCACCTTCCTACTTGGGCAACCTTGCAAACCACCAATGAATTCTTCCATTGCATCTCTCTCTCTCTCTCTCTCTCTCTCTCTCTCTCTCTCTCTCTCTCTCTCTCTCTCTCTCTCTCTCTCTCTCTCTCTCCCTCTCTCTCCCCAAACATGATTGGATGGAATCCACATGTAGATATGACTGTTTTTATCTACCTGCTTAATTAACTAACGGTGAGGAAATTCCGAAACAAGGACGCAGGAAGACGAATGGATTGGCAAAGAAACTAAGTTATAGCTACTATTACCAGATATCTCAGAAGAACGCCGATGAAATTTAATTCACTACCTCCATATTAGAGTATTCACAACGAAGGGGCATGAATGATGAATCCTACAGCTGAGAGCAACCTCTGATCGACTATTTATTATCAGTAAAAACCAGCGGGGAGAGAGAGAGAGCAAATTGGGGTTTTGAGTACCACTTGCTGTGGAAAAGGAAAGGCCGACAACGATTAAATTTGGTGAGCCCCACAACCTATAACGTTGCAAACGAGGAAAGTGGTTGGTGGGTCAGTGAGAGTGTGGTCGCTGTCGGATGGGAAGGCCAGCTAACGTGATGAGCTACAGACATGAAAACCCAGTTACAGAACAGACTTCAGTTTTTGGGGCCTCCTCATTCATTGAAGCGACAGCTTGCAAGAGAACAGCTAGTCTTCTTAAAAGAATGTTAATGTTCCCAACTGATGTCTCTTGTTGGTCTAGCTTAAAAATATTGATTGAAGCCTGGAACTCCGGTATGCATGGTTTTTGAACTTTATTCAGATGTGTTTCGTGGTTGGGATCTAAATCTGCTATGAAGATTTGGATCTAGCAGATTCCTCCAATCACAGTTCGAGAATTTTTTTTTTTTTTTCTCCTTTTGAAAAGTTAAACATAACTAAAATGAAAGGAATGATAATTGCAAGATAAAAAAACAAAATAGCAGCCCGAGCTTCCACCCAAGAAAAGCCCAAAACCATTTACAACCAGCCTAGGGATAAAGCAAATACTAGGAATTAAAATGGATGCTTAAGTGAGCCCAGTAACAGAATTTTTCAAGTTCATTTGATAGGGAAATATTAAAATTTCAATACCTCTGAGTACCATTCAAGAATTCCTTCCTCTGGAACAAAATTTGTCTGAACGTACTGAACAATTCCATTTCAAACAGACATTGAATTTTAAAACCTTGATAATTAACTTATATTGTGCAAGGATTCAAAATTGATGTTGGGCATCACTAATTACCTACAAAGTTTAATGAACCTGCTCTAGTGTATGTTAATTTGAACACAATTTCTTTTGACATTAAATTTTTATAAGCCCCGCACTCCCATCTTATGTGTTTTCACCTCGCACTATTGGAACAAATGCAGGATGCTAATATTTTCCTATCAATTCCCTATTCTTATGCAATTTACACATTCTGGGATGATCACCTATCCCAAATCATATATATACATAACATGCATGCATATTCAATATTTTATATTCATGGGATGACTACAATTACTTAATTCAGACATTCATACACTAAAATAATACTAACAAATATCAATAGGGAATATCTTTTATCCCATTAAGCCATACAACAACAGAAGATTATACAAATCTATACTACATAACAATTGAATACATGTTTACATCATAGCATCATTATTCAAAACTATACATCTTGGAATCCCCGTTAATCCCAATACTCACACATATACACATTACATACAATAAATACTAGGATACTCACAATTTCATATAATTCAAATATACAAATATTAATCCATATATTCATATATAAACATGTCATCAGATCAATCATGACATAATCATTATTCCCTTCCAGTCACACAATCAATAGACATAGCCTACTTTCCTTACAATGCTTCCATAACTTCACTCTTCACTTTCCATCTAATCTCTGTTCTCAATCCCTACCTGTATAACATACATCAAATTTCATTACAATTATCCTGCTTATACTAGGATAGCTCTAATCAAGTCAATTCAACTTCACCTTATATATTTTTCATACAAAAGCAGCATTAATGTCAAGTCACTTCAAGTTATCAAGCTAAATTTCATTTATATGTTATATATCTTGTAGCCTGGCTTTAAGCCCTCGTTTTCATGCATTAAAACATTTTCAAACTCCCTCTCTTATTCAATTTCCATTTCAAACAAGTTAATCTTTTATTTCTTCCCCTTGGGGTTTCATGATTTCAATCCAATCCTTCATTGGTCATTATCCTTATGGCCACTTTATCAGATAATTCATATACGCTATCTTTTAGCCAACTATCTTTAAGAATTTCTTTGCTAATAACATATGTCCATCACATAACAATTGATTTAGTTATACAACATCTCAATTAAGCCTTTTAATTACTCAATTCAAGATTTGCAAAGTCCAAAAATAATTTTTCTATTTAACCCAAACTAGGTGATGATTGAAAATCTATTTTCATAGGTTCAAATCATCCCATACAAGTCTCAAAATGTTGTTAAGCATGATTTAAATATTTTTCCCATGATTCCATAACTGAATTATGAAAATCTCTCAAAAATCATTATTCATAAAACCCTTGCAAGCCAAATTCATGGATTTTCATGCCCAATTCACTCTAATCACTCCTTTACATCATTTCCCCCATGATACATATGACATAAACTATATAATTTCATTCAAATATCATTATTCCCAAAATGAAAAAGTCATGGTATGATCATAGTGGATATATAGTGTAAAATAAAGTAACAGCCCCAGGATGGTGAGGCGTTACAATTTTCAATGATGAAGTTGAGTTCATTGTATTTTTTCCTTAATTAAATAATGGTTAGTCAAATAAGCATGTTCACCAATATAAATCCATATCAAAAAATATATAAATGTGTTATAAGGATGTAGCTCGAATGGTAGAGTGCTTGCTTAGCATATGAGAGGCATGGAGATTATATACCCTGCATCTCCATCTTCATTTATCGGTTAGAAGGTGTTGCATGGATATTTTATGTTGTGTCCTTAGTGGCATGGGTTTGAATTACATATCCCTTTAGTGTTTATCAAAATACATAATCTATAGTAACTATAGGTAAAATCTAGTATCCATGGGGAAGTGCTCGTTTGAATTCTACTTTTTTTCCAAGTCATAAAAGTACAATAACTTATCAACTTGTAGAGATATAAGTTAATAATACACAAAAGCTTTAGTACATTTTTGGCTTTCTAGATGTCCTCTAATGGTGGGAGATCGACAAATAGGGGAGGAGTTGTGAGAAGGATGGAAGAGGGAAGTTGAGAGTGTGGGTACGAGTATGGATGTTGGGTGATTGACTTAGAAAATGTTATATAGGTTTTACCGTTGTTTCCTAATTCGCAGCTCGCGCAATTCGAATTCGAATTCGAATTTTTAACTAGTAGTACAATGAACGCCAGTTGTCTTAATTTGTTCTGGTTTGCTTGGATAATTGTTTTTAACATTAAACTGGCAATTCTAAATGGCCCACTACAATTACCTACCATAACATGCATGTTGAGATTTAAAGAGTTGAAACCAGTTCACATAGGAAACATACCGTCTAGAATAATAATAATAATAAAAGAATGTAATAAATCACAAATTAGAATAGATCAATGCGCAAGGTCATAAAATGCGGGTTTAATTTTGGATTAATTAAAAATTCATATAAACAGTATGAAAGTAATTTGGCATGGATTCCTAATGATGGAGAATATCAAGTGGAAGCTTTAAGATGATAAGCTATGCTTAGAGGGAACCCAATCGTGGATGTGTCTGCAACGGAGCTGAGGGTTTCTCAGCTCTGGCGTATCACCCGTGGGCTTTAGGTGGCTTGCCCCATTTATCTTCGGGCCTTCGATAGGCTGCCCTTTAGTTAAAAATGTGTCTATATATAATTTGTAATTAAGATGATGATGGTGGTGGTCATTATTATAATCTGTTTTCTACCCAAGCGTCGTCAACTATGTGAAACTTATTGCATGATTCTTGTTAATCTTGAGTTATTACCTCAATAATCCCAATGATTTTTCTATCTTTCAAAATAACCTTTAATCTTATTGGTTTTTGTATTGTTTTAGTTTTCTTATGGATGTTTACATTTATAAATTCATTTTTCTATCTTCATCATACGTGACAAGTTAGATAATAAGATTATAATGTTTTCTTATATTAAATATTTAAAATATTATTAGTTAATGTATACAGGTGTATAGTGTAGCCTTTTTATTTTTCACAAACTATGGAGATCTAAATCAACCATAGTCTTTGTCACAATTTTAATCAAGATGCTAAATATTATTTGAATTAGAAATCTGTTTTAGTCTTAAATTTTTTAAAACGTATATTTTTACACAATCTTATGGATTTATTTTATTATGATCTACAAAGATTTTCAATTAAATAGTTTATAGAATAAAAAAAAATCTAAGTATGAGTATAATGTTGGTTTAAATCTTTCCAAAATATCATAATATATAAAAATGAAAAAAGGTACATCATGTACACAGATATACTAACTAATTTTTTATATTTTAAAAGAGCTAACACCATAAATTAGGATGATCGTTTAAAACAATATTGAGATCAACTCTTTATTTCTCATCATTATAAAAAAGAATACTAGGTCATAATTTAATAAGGTAGACATTATTGACCCTTTGTTTTAGTCCCACCATGGTATTTTTTAATGAAAGTGAGCTATTATCATATTTAGTACTATTTATGTACTTAAAACATTCAAAATTATTTCAAAAAAAAATATTTATAACAACTATAACATTTAAAAATGTATAAAATCATACTATAAAAGAGAAAATTCACTGGCATTCGTCCACACAAGTATTGACATATCATATAGTTTTATAGAAATTTTTTATTCATGTGGGAGAAATACAAGGACAAATGTCTAATTACATAAATGTGAAGATACATCTGCACCTTATAACGGCTCTCAGGAACAGATGTTAGCAGCCTACTTTGAAGGGGGGCAAAATATGAAAAGAAGACACTGTGAATGTCACGCTGACACAAAAGGTGGCCCTACACAGCATTGTGATGCCTCCCTCCTACCGTTGGGAAATTCCTTTTATCATTTCATTAAAATATACCATCTCCAAAGATGCTAAAAGTTGGTGGTCCATTATATATATATATATATATATATATATATATATATATATATCTGTGTGCGTGTGGAAATTGGGCTTCCTGCGTGTGTTTTTTACCTATGTAATTGATACATGTTAAAGAGTTGGGCCATTCATTTTTGGGGCTCAAATATTAATAGGCCGGGCCATAGTCAAAAACCCAAATAAAACCAGTCTATTCTTATTCCTCCAGGATGAGGATTTTCATGGATTACAAAAGATGGTTAGGGAAATCCAATCCAAAAGTCATGAATTTTTAACTGGCTGATGATCTGTGGCAGCCCCACTGAGTGAGCGTTTCACATGTGGAGCTGAAGCAGGTGAGCAGAGCTAAATCTACCACGAAAAGTGTCTGAAAACATCGGATGCTCCCCGCTTGAGAATTAAGAAAGAGTAAGCTGAATTAAAGGCGCAAATCTAGATGGAGGAATCCTATGGCCTTAACTATTTCTCCCATTTCATCTATCATACGCAGGCAGCACGTTCTCAGAAAACGCAACATCCATACATCCAAGACTGCACCATTCAATATCTATACATCATCATGAATCGTAGCATGACAGGGAAGTGTTTTCCATCCAATTCGTGATTCGCTAGTTGATGATAGTAAGAAAACAAAATTGGGTCCAGCTTCAGCAGAAAAAATATAGAACTAGCGGTGATTTCTATCAGTCTGTTATCTGGCCATGTTGGGTTTAAAATACATGGCCGGCATTTTGGGTGGTCTGGATCTTTTGTGTGCTATGCATTTAGTAGCCTTTAATTAATTATCCCGGATTGGAGCCTACATCTTCGCTTATGTGTCGTGAAGAAAAGAAGAAAAGCGCGGCCTAACTCTCCATTACGCTTTCTCTTTCTCTTTCTACGAAGGAATCCCAAGTCATAAAACTGCACCTCACTTCATCTTCTTCATACATAGAGAATCGGAAATGAGCTATTACTTTCAAAACAGTCCTCGTTTCTCTCCGCATCACCACACTCCTTTTCTGCATCTTTGTTTCTTCCTTAGCATACTAATTCTGTTCATGAGTCTGTCGTGGTACATGAGTCATGGAGCAGTCTTCGATAGAGCAATCCTCCAACCAATCGAGTTCGTGATCATGGTGTCGCCGCTCGTGCTGATAATTGCCGTCCACTTCCTTTCTGCTTGGTTTTCTGGTTCACTCACAGAGGAAAATCGATTCAAATAGCAGTCTTAGAATTCAAGTTACTTGGAACACAAATTGGCGTTAGTTTCACAGAGAGAGAGAGAGAGAGAGAGAGAGAGAGAGAGAGAGAGATCCAGTTGTATCAGAAGGTTTTTCACGCCATAGATGTAGTCTGCGGGCAGCATTGAGAGTTGTTGTGGTGTTGGAATTGTAGTCATGTGTTTATGGTCTCTTTATTTGTTTGCTTGAAGATAGATAGATATTGTTACTCAATAAGGGTTTTTGCATTCCTACTTCAGATTGATCGCTGGAAATTCATGCCTATGTGATGCTTAATTAGCGGGTAGAATGAGTGAATTTCCGTGATAGACAGCAGTTATGAGATCAGCCGTCTAACCAACAACCTCAGTCACCCAGTTGGAGAATGTAGCTGAATCGTTTAAGCATTCAATCCAAGAGCGAATCCTGTTGTTAGTTTCAATGAAAGATCGCTAGATATGTAACTGAACAAAGTTGGAAAGCAATTGCCAACCTTACTTCGAGAGCATTTTAATTTTA
>JAYJMB010026394.1:6971-25045 GCA_036873735.1 Pouteria campechiana
AATTATAAAATGAATACAAATAATTTTTTATAGAAAAAGTAGACAATGGTGTAGAAAAAATAGAATCACTATAGATAATTAAATATAAGTAATCATAAATGTCACATTTAAAGATATGGAGAAAAAATAGAAACTTTGTTTTTATTACATTTTCTGAACTTTATAATAATGATACACCGAAACCTAACACAACACGGCCTTAAAGAAAACCACTTTGACAGATAATCCAGCAAATAAATTTTCACCATAGGCTGTGCTTTTGTAGACGGGGAGGTAGGCTATAGTAAATAACTACTAGTCTGCTTGAATAGCCAAACCTCCCACACTAGGAATGCGATGTCTAACAAGATTTTTATTTTTTATTTTTTTAAGTTTTCCCGTTTACATATTTAAGTTTTCCCCGGTCTTGCCATTGTAAATTTGGCATGGATGCATTGCATCCTATCATTTGATATATTTTCCCTCATATCCAACATGAAATACTTCCAATATTCAACTTATACCCAAAACTCATGTGAGCCATGACAGGATATTTAAATGTTTTGGAACATCCGCCTACAAGTGGCCCACCTTAACGTTCAGTCAGGCTGAATTTTTGAATCATTTCCAAACAAGTCTAACTTAGACACGGATTTTCCGCATCTCCATCCATCTTGCTAAGATGTGGACAATGCAGCCCGTCTAGGATAGAAAATGCTTAGATGGGTTCATTCATTCGATTTATTTCCAGTTTGTTGGTTGGTGGTGCAACATGGGCATGGATAATGTTCCCAAATTCATGAAATCGGGAAGAACTTTGCCCTCAACCTTTCTTCTTATCCCTAAATTGATTGGCCACAAATTGAAGTCTTGGCATTTTTATACCCAGAAGATTTTTTTGGGTATAGCAGGCTGAAATGCAGAATACCATAATCTTCCTTATGGCCCTAAAACACTGTCGGTCCGTCGTGCACACAAGTCAGGCAGTGTTTGGTTTCTCGTGGCACTTCTCGTAGCGTATGTTTGGTTTAGAGTAGAAGGGATGTAAAAGCCTGTGATTGCAAAATGAGCACGAAAGTCATTTTTGTTTCCTCTTTTTATGTAATGTGATATTTAACTCTGCCTAACTAATCAATTTTAAAAAATAGCTTTACTTTTTGCATATTATTATCGATATTTTCTTTAAATAAATCATTCCACTTGTCTTCCCATTTGGTTAAAATAATATCTCCTTATTACCACATTGCCTTAACAATCGTATACATTTTGGTTTTTACTAATATTTTTTATTGTCATTTTTATTTATTTTATGGTTAACATTACCACTATTCTATTAACATCATTTACGTTTTTGTTTGCATTCATATTTATTAGGTTAACACTTATAAATGCAAATTTAATTGTAAACTTTGATTAATTGACACGGCATTTTCTTACCCTTAAGCAATCTTATTATTTATTATTACCTATATTTTCCATAGTCCCCACGAATTATTTTTTTTCTTCATTTTCTCTATCTTACATTAATGCTGTCTCTTATACCAACATCATTTATATAAATTGGATTAAAGATAGATTAAGACATCCGTTGGATGCATTGGCAATATAGTATATCGGCAATATTCACTCATTTGTATATCTTTTAAGATTGATATGATATTTTAATTATTATAATAATTTTATTTTTTTCATCATTATCTATATTTTTATTTTTTTAACTTTTTCTTCCTTACTTTATTTTTCTAATACACTCTTCCAAATGGTTTTCTCAAATAACAACTTGGGTTGCAAGTTGGCAATTCCCAAGTGGTCCTGATTCATAATTAAATGGTCATTTTCAAATGGAAGTGGGAGAAGACTTGAGGAAGAAGACTTGGTCACACGCGTGATTAGGTTTCTGCAACGCCTGTGGACAAATACGAGCTTTGCTTCAAATGTGCTGAAGAGGTAGCTATCATCCAAACGAATCAAATGACCAAAAGGTTGTATTTTCCATCCTTCACCCATAAAGCTCCAAATACTAAAAATTTCCATCGTCTATGCATTGACTGCTGATCTAAGAATTATCATATATAATTTACATATTGAAAGTGAAAGAAATTTCCCACCAATTAGTAGGCACATATTTTCACCCTCAACAACTTTTAGGTTGGCTGTACAGGCTGGAGATTTCGTACCTCTTACAAGGTCAGCATTATCAGTTTAGGCTTTTTGGCCCTTGGGTCAAAATCCTAGCCCTGAGTGAGTGTTACTTCACCCAATTTCACAAAGATGACCTTTATTAAAAGAAAATTTTTAATAAAAATCATCCCATGACAGTGCGTGAATTTAAAAATGATGTTAGCAGGATAACGATATGTTAGAAAAGCTCAAATGTCAGGAATCAAGAAAGAGTAAATACATAATAGAACTTACCAAAATTTCATAGTTCAATGCTTAACAAAAATTATCAATTTCTGAAGACAGATTTGTTATTCTCTCTAAGTGACAATCGTAAATAAAAATCAACACTAAGATTTACACTTCTAAGTGTTAAACAGATCCTCAAATCGAAACTTTCTTGAAATGCCAAAAAATTATGTGGACATGGATGAAATAATAAGTAAAGCAATCTTAACTTTTCAATGTATGAAGTAGAAGAAAATTTTAATACCTTGACACAAATTTTTAGTGAAAATAAATATGTTTTGTAGCGTCTGGATAAAAGACACTAAAACACCATTTCATAACTCTAAACATCTCTTAACATCAAAGACGCAACCCTTCATTTAAGTAGAACATCTCTTAACATTAAAGACACAACCCTTCATTTAAGTAGACAATGTGAAATGGTTTTTCCTGTGTGTTTTTAGATAGTTTAATTAATTGACTGTAATTGTGCCAAAATATATTAATTAATATATGCAAAGTGCACCAATACAAAAGTTAAAAGACACCCAAGTAACCCATGCGTGCAAATAGTAAACCTAAGCATTCAGTAGCAAAACCTTACTAAGTTACCACTATGCTACATAATAATTTTTGAAATCTCTTTAATAAAAAATAATAATAATTTATTTTTAAATATTATTTAAATGCACTAATATGATAATATTGATTATTTAGTAAATAAAGATAAAATAAATATAATTAATGAATTCAAAATAGTGATTAAAAATTATAGGCAAGTACTAAGAATGGAAAAATGTTACGTTTGAAAATTTGAGGCTTTTATACCTCTTAGCTTTTACATGATGCATCAAGCACATTTTAAGATGTGTTTGGATAAACTCTATCTTTCTGCCTTTAATAATGAAGTAAATGTTTAAATAAAATTTTAATTTCAAAATTTATTTTAAAATGATATTTTTGCATGGATTATTAGTTAAATCTAGGTAGGTATATGGTATACCCTTTCCATTTTTGACATATAGCGCCATTTTAGAGAGATCTAAGTACTTGGCATGATATATTTATTATGTTTAGTTAATTACAAAAAGTATTTATTTTTAAATTTACAAAATATCATTTCCCAAGATATGATTAGACACACACGCTTATCATAATAATTCTCTTTTTCTATCCTTGCTTATATTTTAAATTATTACCTCTATCAATTTTAAGTTTATTTACTTTACCCCTACCAATTTTAACTTTATTCTCACTTTATCGACTACTCATGCCATTATATGCTTTCTTTTTCATGCATCTCCTTACCCTCATACAAGATATTAACTATTATTTTCCATAGAAATTTATATTAATCTTAAAATTTAAAATATGTATTTCTATACATACACATTAATTTTTAATTAAAGTAATTTTTAAAACACTCGAAAGTGTATGGGTCTAAATGCAATGGTTGATTTACGTCTTTCTTGAATGTCACAATACATAAAGATGACAAAAGAGGTTCGTGTATAAAATAAATACCCATGTACCCTGACTAATTTTCCATCTTGCAAAGGACAGAACTTTATTTCTGCAAGGGAAGCTTTTTAAAATGTAGCCTATGGCCATTGCCGTATTGAAGCTTCCATGAAGCTTGGTGGGTAGACTTGACCGTTTCCTATCCTGGAGAAAGGTACGGCTGATCTTTACTTACCGGCCTGCGAAATTGCCGGTAAAGCTACTTCTTCCCTCAAAGTCTGAGAAAAAGCCATGCTGGCGGGCAGCCTTCGGCTCGCCAACAATATGAAATCGGCGAAATTGCTGTCACTCCTGAAAAGAAGATGAGAGCAGGAGAAGAATCAATGGCTGTCGCGACAACTCACAGAGCAGCTTCCTCCACTTGTTTTATTTCTCCTTTTGGGCCACTCAGCCTTTGGTTCAGTGCGCTGCAGAGAGCTTGGCAGAGATTATAAAACATAAACATAAAAGCTACAGAACTTTTTAAAAAAAATTCAGTCCACTCATTTGGGAAAAATAAATTTTGAAAGGTTGAGAAGAAAAAATGATGTGACGGATAATAATTGAAAACAAAATTAATAAATATATAATAGATAATTTTTCTAATAAAAGATAAGGGTAACAATTAAAAATACATAATTATAAAAAAAGAGTTAGAGTTAGAATAGGAAGTAAATAACAAGCTAATTAAAAAAGGGTGGAAAAAGAAAATAAATTTCTTTTCTTTTCTTTTCTTTTCTTTTCTTTTTTTATTACCAATTGAAAGAATAGATAGGTTTTTTAGATGAAAACATGAAAAATAAATGAGAAAAATATAGCGTAGCAATTAAAATAGTGGGAAAAAATAAACAAGATTTTCTTTCATTTTCTTTGTTATCAAATATGCACTTAGATAAAAATAAAACAACATAATGATTATAAAAATATTTTTTAAAAGACAAAATTAATTGTGGAGAAATAAATTCTTCTAAAAATGAAATTAATAATGAAAATTTAACTTAAAAAAAGAAAAATTGACCACGTCGGACTTGACATCAGACCCATTTCATGGAATGGCCGTCGTTCTTGCACGAGAAAATCTTTAGACTCTTCACCGTGTGGACCACCTGATAGATAGCCACATGGTGCAGATGTGGTAAAATAAGAGATACGTGCCGAGAAATTGCCCACAAGGAAAACCGGGTATGGAAAGCTTCGAAGGCGACCGTTGATTGACAGCCGTCCACGTGGCCGGTCCTGACAGAGCCGAAAGTGCATCATTAGCCAAGAAAAGCCATCCCATCCCAAGCTGGAAAAGGCAAAGGCAAGCCGAAGAGACAAATGCAGGCCACCGTCCAATGCGACTGACCGCCTTCGCCCTCTGACCAGTAACTGTCACTATTTTTCATGCTGATTTGATGGCATGATGCTATTTATCTGACTGGCTGAATACTCCAATGCATCGGTATCCTCTAACATCCTTAATCTACATCCAAACAAGATAAATGGGCGGTCACGATCTTTATTTTTACTATCGGTGTTTCTTGAGAGGTCATGCATAATTCCAGTCTATGTGGGCTCATCCAGTTGGAGAAAGCCAAAATTTTGAATGTTATATGATGTGGCCCACTGGTGAACGGCTCGGATTTTTTAATCCTTGCTTCTGTTCACATTGGAATTTCATGCACGTGCAGAGCCGGCCACGCATCGTATTCCACGGAGGGTAAAAAGAGAAGACCGCCGTTGACTGCCCACCTACCAAGGCAATTTCTCTCACCGTTATATCACACTCATTTCAAGATTTTTACATGATCCAAGCCGTTCATCAGATCCTTCCCGGTATATAAAAACATTTTATTTGAATTTTTACTATTAGATTATTTTCGTGGCTTAGAAAATCAAGATTCCTATGATAAAGTAATTGGAACTTAGATTTAATAACACCATCTAACGGTCTAAAATTAATCATTTAGCTCTCCATTCCATTTAGAAAAGCCATCTAACGGTCTAAGATCAATTGTCTTCGCCTCCAACTGGAAAAGCAACCAAACTTCATTTGTGCTCCAGCGGAGTGAACTACTGTCTCATCGCTGATCGCATTAAATCCTGCGCCCTTTTCGCCCGCGTTTGGAATCATTACCGTCCTCGGGAATGACGACTTGCCGAGCGAAATGACAAAACTACCCCTTTAACGGCCCCGCCTTGATTCGTTGGATTCTTCACGCACATCGAGTCCCGATGTTGTCATCAGATTCGGTGGGGCCCACTTACCTCGCGGCTGGCTTTTGGTAGATTGGTTCAGCTGTTGTGCACCGGTACAAACGGTTCTATGTGAATCTCAACCTACAAAACAGGCGTCTGGGCCACCGTGATTAGAACTCGCTACGAGATAAGGAAAGCAGAACACGATAGACGGCTTGGGTCTCTTAAAATTATTACATGGGGCCCAAAAATGATGGGCATGGACGGAAGGAATGTCGTCCTGCCGCCGTGATATCCGCCTTGACGACGCATCATTGGGAATCGCGGACGGGTGGCGTGGATAATCTCCGCCGTTAGAAAGCCTTGGATCCACGGAATGCTTCGCCTCTCTCGAGGAGCCTATGCTGGCTATGGCCAAAGCAGGGCTAGGCGCAGAGAATCAACGGTCGTGATTCAACTTGGAATTTCTGCTCGCCCGATGATGCCTCCAACCGCGGCGTCGCTGTCCGAGACCAGCTGGATCAGAGCCAACTGGCACTGTTTCCACCATGCCTCTGAAAATGTGGCAGGATATCCCTCACCACCTGTGTCATGCGGATATGTTTGGTCCACGGAAAAAAGAGTGAAATTCCTTTTATATATTTTTTATTAATGTGATATTTATTTATTTATTATTATTTAAAAAATTATTTGTTTTTATCATTAAAACGGATTGGATTGACGTCATAGGTACACGATATCCACGAGGCTTCTAGGGCGTATTTTCATGCCATCTGTTACATCCATTTTACAGCTTCCATTGCTAGTCTGAAGAACGGGATGCATCACGTGATTTTAAAAGTTGCTGGTGTGATTTCAAAATTTTATATTTTTTCTTTATAAGCTTATAGTATTGTCTAAAATATTATTCATTTTATCTTTATTAATTACTTTTCTATAATCATCATCATCACTTTTACTAACGTCATTTCTTTTCAAAATCAAGTTTCTAATATCCGCAATTCAAACTCCAAACCCTTTTACTTGTTATCCACTTAGTTGGTTAGATGAAAATAATTTTTAACATTATTATTTTGCTAAATATTACCCATATCTCCTCCTTAAATAGCTAATCTATATGATTTTACTCATTTCAATGTTGATGGCATTCATTAGTCTGCACTTGTGCATTTAGTTCTAGGCAAAAGAGATGTAAAAAAAAAAAAAAAAGGTAAAAGAGTGAATTAAATAAACATAAATTCAAGATAAATTAGATTAGTTATAGACAAATATATATTAAATCAGTATCGATCTTTCTACCGCAAGCGCGCTTTTACTCTTCATGCATCTCTAGGGCTTGACGATACTCCAGGGCACTTTGGACAAAATCAAGTGTACGAGTCTGTAGACATCATGGAGAAATATGCTTATTGCGTTTGGTGTGCGACCGAATGCATCGCTCGAATTCTTCTGTTAGACTTCCTCTATCCGATACGTGTTTCCTCTTTGGTCAAGCTGGCAGCAGCCAGCAAAGCTCTCAATTTGGGCAGAAAGTGGGGCTGCCGGTGGAATTGATACCTTTGCTCCTTGGCATTAATTCCAGGGCTCTTTGGCTTGCCGCCCACTGGATAATTATATTCCATATTAATAGCTTCTTTCCCACTTTGTAGGGACACCAATCTGGTTATCGTTACTGGTAAACATAATTTAGTGGGTTGAGATTTGTGCAAGTATTCTTTACACATAGTCTAAAAGTCTCTTGACATTATAGAATTATATCTCAAAAAGGGTTTATACTACATGCGTACCAACTTGATCAGTTGGGTGGATATAGTTGGAATGAAATGAAAATGATTTCAGCCATTTAGGAGATAGTGTTAGTCTTAAAGTAAAAAATTTAAAATAAATATATGAGTAATAAATAAAAATATCGATAATAATAAAAAAATAAAATTATTATAAAAAGTATTCATCAGACGATCTTTCCAAGCAAATTTATGCAAGTTTGACCGTTTCCATGCAATTGATCAACCAAATAGTTTCACATATCTATACGTGGCTTTTTTATATGTATTATTTCTTGAGTAGAAAGTGACTAAAAAATTTCTTATTGAAAAATTTCCTCCATAGAAATTACACTTAGAAAAAAATATGAAAAGAAAAAAAAGGTTAATATCAATAGAAAAATAAATAAAGTTAAAATATATTTAAAAATAATATTTAAAAATATAGATAATAATAAAAAATATTATAATAAATATTGATCAAATATCATATTTGAATGATCTTTTCCTCAACCAATTATGGAGTCTTTCGACCACCATGGCTCTTTCATGTGGCCCACTTGAATATCGTATTTGAATGATCTTTAGCATGAAAGATATGTATCTATATATTTCATTGTGGGATGAACTCAAAATTACTTGTGGATCTCACTTTTGCCAGCAGTGATTTGAAGACTCTGCATAAACTTGGGGTTGCAGACAATCCCGGTCCCACTTCTTAGCAATTTGATTGTCGCTGGCTGTTCAATTATTCCTCCTCACCCAACAGTCAGTGCAAACAACCTACACTTTTAAGTTTTCGTTGCCCATCCTTGTCTGCGTGGACAACAAGCTTCAATGACTAACACGCATTGGTGGTATGTAATTTTCAACGACGTGGATGGAATACGCCTCCACCGGATTAGATTCGCCCAATACACAAATCCGTAACTGGAGCCCTTTCTAAATGTTTTCCCACCAAAAATAAGAATCTATTAGAATGAAGTGATGTACTAAGTTTTGGCTATTTTCTAATAAATTATAGGTTTGATGGGTATTTTGTAATCTTCGCCAGCATGCGGTGTACAAAGCGTGGTCCGAGCTACGAAGTGCGTGGTTAGCAAACCGACGCGTGTTCAAGTTCTTGTTGGAGAAATAATCCAATCGAGAGATGTTAAATAAGCCGTGCGAATATCGATTTGGATTTCATCGAATCATAGTCATGGGCCAAAAATCAAGATGTTCCATAAAAATCTGAATAAAATAATTCCATTAAATTGGTACTCTTGCCCTCCATCTCTGCCACTAATAATTCCCATGGAACGGCATTTTGTTCCTATAAAAATTGACTTGGATGCCGACTTATGCAGTTGCCCTGATCATGGGCACTTCCATGATTTATTTGCTATTTGCCTATTATATTAATTCATCAGCCTACCATGCTTTAATTTATTTTGGCTGTTTTTGGATAGAAGTTAAATGAGGACATAGATGAATGCTTGATATATATTTTCGCCCATTAATTATCTTTTTTCATTGATTCTATCTTTTAATAAAATAGTTTATCTATTTTATTTTTATTTCGAAGTCTCCTCATTGCTGCTGCATGTGCGGTTGCAATCACAGTGCATGGCCTGCAAAACACGGCGGTATTATTGTCCATTGCACTGCAGGTCGGTTTGCTAAGGTGGGCAGTTATCATGAGTCACACGCCATGTGACAACATGTGAAAAAAAGGCTAGAGAAATATTATTGTTTGGATCTTGTTCGAAACCGATGCAGCTGGTCATTGTTTGAATCCTAATCTCAACAATGGCTGGCTGGCTGACTGACTGACTGGAGCATTGCACTTTGCAGTGAGGTAGGCTTGAAATTCTGCGTTTGGCTGTCGCTTGTAAATGGGTTTGCAAGAGGGTAAGGTTAAGCCGATTGCCGCCAACACCAACGCTGAAATCTCAATCTATGGCTGTGAAAGTGGAATGGTTGGTGGGTATTGCTTGGAGCTTTTCTCGGTTTTAATAAATGGCCACCTCGATGCCTGTCTTTCTAGATATGTTGGTTGGTAGAAATTAGAAAGATGGACGTAGAAATTGAGAGGAATCTAACACGCATGTGATGCTGTGGCGCATAGACTGCTGTGGCAAAATTAAATTCTTAATTGTCTTGTATCTCAAATCAATATATTAGATAAAAGTATAAATTCAAAGATAAGATAAAGTTGGTAAAATAGTGTATGATATTAGCTGAAAAGTCAATGGATAAAAGTAAATATACTTTTTAAATCAAACTACCTCTAGTAATTGTTATTATTTTTTAATCAATATTCAATTTATTGCTATATTATTCTTATTTCTATCGTTTTATTTCTTTTTTCAAGATTTTTCATCGTTTTTTAAAATGGCCATGTTTTTAAGTTCCACGTGAAAGAGACACAGCACCTCTCCCAGAATTTCAAGGAGTAGCCTTTCGCCTTTGCGGCTACGCCATGCCTAATTATCATCTGCTGCGCCCGCAAGTGGCTATTGAGTTCAATGAATCGTCAATGACGCATGCTCTTTCGTCCCTTGTATATTTTTTAGTTTCATTTAAATTTAAATTAAATTAAAATAGGAAAACATATGATATTATATATGAAAAAATTAATATTAAAAATGATAAATGTCAAGATTGTTTAACAAAGTGGGCATATTTGGATGGGTGTAAATGAGAATGTAATTTTTACACTTGCTTTAACATCTTTTTTTACACTAATCTGTGCTAAATCTCCGGCTAAATAAGATAAATACTACATGTCTGTATTCATTTCTTTCAATTATTATTCACGTTGTTGCAACTATTAATTATATATTTTTTACTGTTGTCTCTTACATGATAAAACTTTATTTTTGTTCATTATAAGTGGTAATATTTTAATTAAATCCAAACAATCAATTATACTTATTTTCACACATTTTTCTAAATCCCCAAATTACTTTGATTAGAAATTTACCAGAAGTTTTAAAAAATCAAAACTCATTGAGTGTGCACTTAAGTTTTACATAGGAATGATTTTAGGCATCTTAATTAAACAATAAATGGAATAAAAAATGGTTGGATTAGATCTAACCAAAACTCCGTATATGAAAACTAAAGGGTTGCATAATGGAATAATTTCTCATTAAATAATCTTTTTTAACTTATCTCTTAGGGTCAAAAAATAAATCATATACCTACACATCTAACATGCACCACCACGTGCACCATTAATTGGTGAAAGCGTGTTTTTGTAAATGGCCATAGGACACTCCGAAGCCACGTAGGCGCCTTGATCATAGGCATCAACTCATCGTCATTAATGCAAAAAGTAGTAAGTCAATCGGAAATTTGCACACTTGTTCGTCTTTCAGTTGTCCAATGAACGGCCTCGCATCCAATAGTCCGAAAATCCCGCAAGCAGACTTTTAGTCCGAAGGAGTCTAAAGTCTAAACTGAAACCCTATACTCCTAAAACAAGTAAAATGTGGATTTCTTGCACGTCACGCCCAGCTCATTACAGCCGGCGCAGCAACATGACACGCTAGAGCAACAAAGCCTTCCTCGTACGAATGCGGCCACTTCCCAGGGAAAGAGCATTTCGGGAGTCCGCCAGCCGCTGATCGAAGGTATGCTATTGGAAACTCGTGTGCCGCGTGGAGGATGCGTGTTGGATTGTGGTACGCTGAAAAAGGCATTATGAACAAATAATATTATTTTTTATTTATTTATTTTTTTCAAACTACCCTCCACCAGCCAACTGATTCCATTTCAGGGATATTTTCGTCATGCCGACCTGACAATCATTGTCTCGTATGCACATAAAAAAAATTCAGTTACTATCGCAGCAGGCAGAGAGAGAGAGAGAGAGATTTTCTTCCCTTGCTTGGGATCGAAGGATCATCTCAATCTCAAATCTCTCATTCCTTGCAATTTACAGCATAGATTGATACAAATATGCGTTGGCGTCTCTTTTTTCACCTGTTTGGGAAAAACCACAGCTGAAAATTCAAAATTGTGTGGATTTTCTTAGGCTATGGCCAGGAATTAGATTGCGGGAAGGAGAAGAAAAACTCCCGATGGGAATTTCGCAGAAGGATGGGAAGATGGAAGGTTGGTTGTACGTCATCCGATCCAACCGCATCGGATTGCAGTACTCGCAGAAGCGGTATTTCGTCCTTGAAGAGAATTCGCTGGATTGCTTCCGTTCAGCGCCGCTATCGAAGAATGAGGTACTTTGCGTGATCCTTGTTCGGTTGTTCTGCGTGCTGTGGAGATGAAGCTCTGTCTTCTTTTCGAGCTTTCTTGTTGAATTTTGAATGATACGGTTGATTAGCGTCGAAGAAATGCTGTTCGAGTTCTTCTCTTAGTATCGGAGAGTGATCGAGAACTGTCGGCATTTGTCAGTTTTAGTTGCGGTTTTTCAAAAACAAGCGGCGTCACTGGATTTTTTTTTTTTCCTCCGGTTTCGGTTTCTTTGTGGAAATGATTTTAATTCGGTCGTTGCGTTTTTCTTTGGCTCCGAAGCGATGGAGAACGGTTGATTTTGCGCTGTTCTATTAAGCTATGTCGATATGAATTTTCAGATTTTTTTCCCTGTCCCATATATTCAAGAACTTTCGGAATCGGCAGCTCTCAATTTGGCTTCTTAGAATCTTGGTTGTTGCGAGTAAAAGTTTCCAGGAAAGCGATGATCTTTGTCACTCTCTCATACAAGAATGGTGGAAAACGATGGATGCGAGCTTTTTGGCTGAAAAATGCGGGTAACATGGTGCACTTGAGTAATTCAAATTACAAGACTGGATATATTTCCATCTATAGAAGAAGCGCAGAAATTCTTTTCTTTATTTATTTGAAAATTTAGTTGGAACGGTATTGGTCTTTGGTTCTCCTATCTTTCTTTCAATTTTTTGCCCTTACATCTGAGGTGGTAGAAGATAGGATACTGGATGCATTCCCATTTATACAAGAAGGAATTACAGAAATCAGCTGGTTCTTTTTCTATATTTATTTAAAAATTTAGTTGGAACGGGTAGAGGTCTTTGGTTCGCTTGTTTTCTTTCAATTTTTTTGCCATTAATTCCGAGGTGCTAGAATTTTCTTTCAATAAGAGGATTTTATGTTTGCTGGAATTTGGCACTACCTATCCATTCATCAAATACTTTTGAAACAACTTTTGTAAATTGGGGGCAGGGGCGGGTAGGGTGGCTGCATGTCACTACATCCACATCGTAGAAAATTTTCAATGGATAAAAAATAAACTTGATTATAGAACGAAATCCTTCATTTTTAATGATATGGCTTATATGAGCTTCAGAAGTCTAGAATCTAAACATGGTTCGCTTTCTTAGATCACTAATTATTACTTAAAAGTATTTAACATGCAGTCTGCTCTTCGCTCTCCTAGGACTCAAAACAAAGACTTTATCAGGCCTTCCCTGTGTCAAAATTTTCTTCTGTGGCTTCGAATTCAAGTATCACGCATATTATGATTTAATTGGTCTTCTGTAAGAACCTGTCCTGCAAGTAAATGCTCCAAATGTTGAGAAGTTGATGTTTATTTGTTTTCCAATTAGAATGCTATAAGAAGTGCGGTAATTGATTCCTGCATCCGAGTCACAGACAATGGAAGAGAGAGTATTCATAGGAAGGTACGGCTGTGCCAAGTGATAACAGCATTTCATTTAGTCCTTTTCTGTCTTTCCATTTCTAAAAGTTCCTCTTGTCTACTATCTTTGCATCAATTTTGAGTTACAATTCATAACCTTTGTTGTGGAAATTCGCAGGTATTCTTCATTTTCACGCTATACAATGCTTCCAATCATGATGATCGGTTAAAGGTGTGGAGACTTCTTGTAAATTGAAATATTCCATAGTCTTTTCATTTGTTTCTATCTTTAGTGCTGGTTATTGTTTGGAGGTCTTAGGAATCAACTTTTAGTTGCATCTGTTGGAAGCTGATTTTGAAATGAATTAGCCAAGATTTTGGGATGGTTGCTGAATACATAACCTGAATGAGGGGTGATGGAGTTCCTGTTTTGGATCCCTCAAGATAATTTGTTCCTGCCTCTGTCTCTTGAGATGTTAAGCCAGAAGTGCAAAGTTTTATTTTGGCAGAGATTGTTGTGGCTTCCCCATTTCTAGAAGTGGTTCCAGACGTGGATTTATTTTCATTCCATTAGCTTCTAAAAGTGAAGATTTCAATTTTACAGTTGGGTGCTAGGAGTTCAGAAGAAGCTGCCAAATGGATTCATTCCTTCAAGGAAGCTTCATCAAAGGTTCCAAACTGCAATTTTTAAGTCACACCTCTGAGTTTGTTCTAATGCTTCATCTGAGCTTATTTTTGTGGATTGGGGTGCAAGAGTTACATTAAAAACATTGCCCTTTAAACTGCAGGAATGTTCAAACCAAGAAGAGAACATTCTGGGTCGTTCCAAAAGTAAATGGCAATCTTTTCGGTGAGTAAGTTATCATCCATTAACTATGCATGGATGCTTCCTCCATCTCCCAAAAGTCTCAAATTGATGGTAGCCTTTTCACTTCATTAAATTTTCCTTACAGCTTGAGACTAAGCAGTTTGAAGTGCTGCGTTTCATACGTCAAATGAGACATTTCAAATTTATGCTTACATTTTGTGTCTCTATTCACATGATTTTGTCATGACAAGTAATTCATATACCAAATTTATGCCTACATTTTATGTGTATCCCCATTCATATGTTTTTTCCATCATAAGTAATTCAGTCATTGACCTCAATTCTCAAACTTAATCTAAGTTTCACACAAATTTGTAGAACAATTAGAACATATGAAAAACATTGATCTGAAAACCTTTGTTAGAATGACCATAACTGGGCATCTCCATTTACTAGCATAAATGATCCTACATGGGGATAAGAGACAACAGCCATATGTATCTTGCTTGCTATCAAATGTAAAGATTATATTAAGTTTGCTCCCCAGAGTAGTTTCAATACTTATGAAATGAGTAATCGTCATCTTCACAGTAGCTTTCTCCAAACAATTTGACAATTCCTTTGAGACAGTAGATTGGTGAGACTGTTATGGATGCCTCGCAGACATCAGCCTTGACCAGAATTGACTATGGCAACAGATGATATTGTTGCAATTAACATGCAACAAGGTTGTAACCATTGTTCACACCTGACCACAGTGGTGGGCATGCTTTAGTAACTGTCTGGTTAAATGTCTGAATATTGCTAGAAGATATTGCACCAAAACACTACCCTGTTCTGCCGGTAAATGGGTATTTGAAGACAACGGATTTCTAGAATAGGCAACTCTGGACTAGCTGGTGAACATGAATAAAGATTCTGTTGGTTGAACGTCTTAGTCAGCTTCCTTTTCTTTTTCTCCCCATCTTCTTAGCTGACCAATACACTCTGATGACAGGTTGAGCCGGATCAAGAGATCTGGTCGAACAAATTCTGAAGGTGAGTTTTATGGATAGATGATATCCCTTTGTCTTGTTGCTTTTTTGCTTGTGTCCAACTGACACAGGGCCCAAATTTTGAACCCCCCCCCCAACCCCCCACACACAAAAAAAAAGTTCCATCCATGAATATGACAAATAATTATGATACAAGACTTGGAATTTTGTTCTACTTAATGGGGATCACAACAATTATAATGCATGTTCAATTTTTTCCCAGATAAAACCTGTTGTTAATGAAATTATTTTGAATAGCATTTACATCATGTTTTATCCTGATACAAATTCCTTTTTCTGACAGAGTTACTAGACTGGACTCTTTGCTCATCTTCCCACACCTATCAGACAACATCTGATGTTGTTGCACCTTCTCCCTGGACAATATTTGGTTGTCAAAATGGTAAGATTTTGTGATATTTTTGCTCTGAAGATTTACTTAACTTCTATGCTTAAGCTGCTGAAGCCTGAAATTATGGCAGGACTAAGACTATTCAAAGAGACAAAAGATGGGGATTTCCATGGCAAGGTATCTATTTAAGAGGTTTCTTATTCAATTGCAAACCTACTTTTGGTCTTCGCTGCTAACATATGCAGCACTGAATCTCCGTGTCAAATTTGTAAGGCAGTGTTTGGGCAATAGATAAGCCAGTCTGCTTTTCAGTTTGAGCAGCACTTGGTGGAAGTAAAGGGAGCAAGGTCCATGTTCAACATATTTAAGAAAATCAGCTGATGAATGGACATGGCCTGATTTCTTGCTTCAGTTCATCCTCATTGCAGGTTCTATCTGATGACTGACATGGATGTCATTTATTGCACAAGTTAGCATGAAGCTTGATTGTCATTTTTTATGTATAATTGTTTGTTTGGCTAATGAATCTATCAAGCTATCGACATTAACTGAAAATATGCTCCCATACACAGCAATGGGATGACCATCCAGCAACAATGGCTGTAGGTGTAGTTGATGCAACTTCAGAGGACATTTTCCAGACAGTTATGTCTCTAGGTCCGTCAAGATCCGAGTAAGATTGATGACTTTTTCATCTTGCTTGTGAATTCTACTAATTACCTAGACTTGATGGTTGATATTCACTTCCTCTTTCTTTTTTTTAACAGATGGGACTTCTGTTTTCGTCGAGGAAGTGTGGTTGAGCACCTAGATGGCCATACTGATATTATTCATAAGCAATTGAACAATGATTGGTTACCATGGTCAGTTACTGAGGCTCTTTTTGTATGAGTAATCTCAGTGCTTCATGAGGAAGGGCAATTGCATGAATTTTGGTTGAGGATATATTGCCCTCGGTCTGGCTTCCAACCCTGGGTGACCAGTTATCCTGGGTCTTACTGCCAACAAAATTGTCAGGATCTTCCATGTCAAGTTTATCAACCATTTATGTCAGGTCTTTCAGATCAATGGTCTAGTATCTGGACTCTAGACTATCAAACTGTGGGCACCACTTTTTGGAAGTTAGAACTAAGGTCTTGGGGACATTTCATGTATATGCAGGCTGAGAACGTTATTTGTATCCTTAAAACATTGACATATCCATATGTGTATTCTTATATTTTTAACAAAATATGTGACTATTTTTCAGGGGAATGAGAAAGAGAGATTTACTCTTGCGACGTTATTGGAGGAGGGAAGACGATGGAACATATGGTAATCAATTTCAATTTTCATCTAATTTTGGTAACTCAGGCTTTCTTTTCATCTTTTCTGGATCTTACTGTGATCTTCCCTTGTTACAGTTATTCTATACCATTCTGTGTTTAACAAGAAATGTCTACCTCAGAGGGGCTATGTACGGGCTTGCCTTAAAAGTAATGTATGCTTTGAATCTATTTTTCTTTATCTCCATTAAGTAGGTAGATGACAAAAATAGGAGGGTTTGGAAATCAATTTTGAAGAATGCAGCTTCTAATCTCTTGCAGGTGGAGGATATGTAATAACACCTGTGAATCAAGGGAGACAGTCAGTTGTCAAACACATGCTTGCAATTGACTGGAAATTTTGGAAGTCTTATCTTTTTACTTCATCTGCAAGATCTATAACCATCCGGATGCTTGGGAGAATTGCAGGTATATAAATTTCATATTGGAATCACGTTGCAATTTAGAGTCCTGCAAATAAAATTCACTAATAATTGACTAGTGAGTTGTTGGTGATATTTTTTTAAACCGATTAATAGACATTTAGAAAACACTGCCTAAGGACATAAGTATTTGTTAGTTTTCATAAAGAAAAGTGCAAATATTTCTTTCATTTTCTGCCTTTCTTCATAGTCTTTAGCAAACAGTTATAACTCTGTTGTGTCTTGCAACTGCAATTTGTTGACTTTTTTCGCCAAACACTCTGCTTCTATTTTCCATGGAGAATTACTTCTGGACAAGTTTTAAGGCATACACTGACAGATGACTCTGTTCAATTTTTCCCACCACCTTATCTGTGATGTTTTGGTCAAAATTTCATTGAACATGAAATAGAAATTAATTAATTTATTTCAATGTCGCAGCATTGAGAGAGTTTTTCAAGGCCAAACTAGGAAAATGCCCATGCTCCAATTTCTCATCAGGTGAATTGACAAATGAAGTTAGGCTGCCACAAACTGCAAATGAAGACATCAAAGTTGAAGTTCAATCACATATAGAAAATGGGATGACAGAGGATTTAACAGAAAGAGAGGTCGAAAAATCACCCTCAAAACCTGCCAGTCTGAGTGGATCATTCCTCCAATTCAGTGATGCTGCTGATGAGTTTTTTGATGTTCCAGAAGAATCAGAACATGATGAACCAGAGAATTCTTGGTCTGAGGTAA
>JAYJMB010026394.1:27357-44627 GCA_036873735.1 Pouteria campechiana
AAAGATTGGAGATTCTGGATTCCTCCTGTGCTTTCTTGTCATTTGAAAACCACATGCAAAGATTTGGAGTCTCTTTAAAGTGGAGTACAAGCTTTATGATTAACTCTTGGTGTTCTCATTGTGCCTTTTGTATTCCTTAATTTTGTGATGTAGTACTTGTCATTCCAAGTGGTTGTTGGGCTAAAACGAGTATCTCTGGGACTTTGAATAAATTCTGCACATTGTTGGGACTGAGCAGGCCTATGATGCATATGTAACTTACCTTAGATTTAGGTGGACCTGTGTGAAGAAGAAAATAAGTAGCTGATTCAACATAAATTAGAATATTTGCATATGGATGATCCTTAAAAAAATAAGTTTTTTCTGCTATGACTGAGAGCAATTTGACATGATACTTAATTAAAATTTTGGTGAGAAAATCTGAGTAATGGAGAACTCGTAGGCACTATTATGCCACAGGTGCTTGGAGAACTGTGAATATTCAACATTCACATGTTTCAGTCCATAAAATGCATGAATTCTGTTCTCTTGTTGAGATTGCTTGGCAATAGGCAACCTGCAACTACATTCAAAAATTTTTGGAATATCTTAATCAAAAAGCTTTAAACCTGAAATCAGTCCTTGTTTAACATCAACCTTGCCACCCAAAATGCTTTGTGAATAAAACAGCAATGGAACAAGATCATTTCTTCTTTTTTATGTGCTTGGATTCGAAGTTTTAGTAATTAATCTTTGATATACTCAATTAAGTAGTGCTGTTGGTTTTCTTTTTAACCAGATCAAGGCAAAAGGCACTTTGATGCAAATGGTTGCTGCTGATTGGCTAAAATCTGACAAGCGAGAAGACAACCTTGCTGGCCGTCCTGAGAGCATTGTGCAGGTTAATTCATGAGTTTCCACTGAGAACATTCTTCTGCTGTTTTCTCCATAGAACTTTTCTTATGACTGTAGTTGGTTTATGCAGAAATATGCTGCACATGGTGGCAACGAATTTTTCTTCATTGTTAACATACAAGTGAGTTCTAATCTCTTCTTTTTAATTTGTTTTGGCTTCTGTCCTCGAATTGGAAAAAAAAAAAGAATGAATGAAAGAAAGAAAATTGAAAAGGAAAACAAAGAAAAAAAAAGAAAAAAGGCAAAAGGAAACTGGATGCAAGTATTGATGTCCTTTAACCCTTACAAAGTGTATGAGTCAGTCCGCTAATTAGAGACAAAGATCATATTACCAATCTTGCCATCTGTCAAAGATGAACTTGCACACCAATCTAGTTGGTGAATATGTTGGGCATTCTGGTCATGCTAGATGCTGTTCACCATTTAATTAACTGCAAATGAATTGGTAGTTGGAATGTGTTGTCAAAACTCACAATCAGGCAGAATCAATTGCTTGAGGTGCTTTTGTCAGATTAGTTTGGCTTGCAAAATGCTTTCACAACAGGACCCCTGGACGGATTGTCTGGATTACTTTGCATGTATTGCCCATGTGCAACAATTAATTTACCCTATTTCTGAAGTCGTGTGGGCTGAGACCAGCTTTATCTTTGGCATTTGTTATTGTAATATTTTTATTTATTACTGGAGGTGTGGATCATTACATGGGTTGAAGCTTTCTTACTTTCAAAGATTTCAGTTCACTTTTGAATTCTTTGGTTTAGATTTCTGCGATTGAGAAGAGGTAGCAGCTCTGACACACAGTTCTCTAATACCAATATCTTATCTTTGAACAGGTCCCAGGTTCAACTACATACAGTCTTGCATTATACTATATGATGAATACCCCTCTGGAGAGTGTTCCGCTACTCAATAACTTTGTGAAGGGGGATGATACATTTCGAAATGCAAGGTTCAAGCTCATACCATACATTTCCACGGTGAGTTCCTGTCAGCAACATTTGATCACATTTCGATCTAGCAAATAGATCTAATCTGTCTTTTGAAATTTTCTTAGGGATCATGGATAGTAAAGCAGAGTGTAGGAAAGAAAGCATGCTTGGTCGGTCAAGCTCTTGAAATTAATTACTTCCATGGGAAGAACTACCTGGAGGTATGTTGTTTCTAACTCAAAAAAAAAATGCATGCATGCATGCATTTGCATCCGTTTTCTTAAAGCTGTCTAGCCCATTTACAGATGCATATGAGAGAATTTTGAAATAGGAATTATTGCAACTTGACCATATAAATATTCATGAAGGAAAGCCTAGAACTGTATTTGCAGGGCTCATCTGATTGTCCATTATAAAGTGTAAATAGATGGCTAAAAAATGGCTAAGGATGCTTTGGACGTGCTATCAAACAAAACAATTATTAGCGTGTTTGTTTTGTTGGAAATAGGGAGGAAAATGAAAATAGAGATGTACATGATGTCAACAACATAATAACATAGTGGATGATGTCAGCCATAGATTAAAAAAAGTTAAGATGGATAAAAGATAATCATTGGAAATATGGGTAATGTTGAAGAAAAATTAGAATTGTTGTTGTTATTGAGGTATATATATGTCACATCTGATATTTTTTCATCGAGAATGCATTTCCATCCCCTTGCAACCCATTGCCGAACCCACATAATGAAATAGAATAGAACTATGTACTGCAAATTTTTAACCCTAGCCATGTGACTCTTAAAACATGAAATGGAATAATTTTAGTAAAATTTTACTTTCTTGGGTTTAAATAGCCTTTACAATTAACAAGTTTATTAACTATGATTTATGATGAATAATTACTGTTACCATTTACTTACAAGCTGTTTGAATTTGATGAACTCTGATTTCATCTGAGGAAGTGAAAACACTGAGTCAGCAAAAGCATTATGATGTCCTTGCTCCCTCAATTTCATTTTCTAGCATGAAAATGAGGATTTTTGAGGAGAAGGCAATTGTTTTGCCCCTGCACGGTTTGTTAGCAAACAGGGCAAGTTGACCAATCCAGGGAAATCAACACCTCTCTTTGGATCAAATACAATCTTGTCCAATGCGAGAGATTGCATCAAATGTGTTGTAAGTGGCACACAGATAGGCTTTTCAGATTCACAACAAGGATATAGGCTCCAAGCCACGGAAAAGTTGGATTATTTGAGTATTGTTGAGTGCATGATGCAAGGATTTTCTCCTTTGCTGGGTCGTGCTTCTGCTAGAATCAAATGCTTAGAATTCAATTTACTTTCAATTGCAAAATTACGTTTTAATGAATGCTTTATTATTGAGTACCCCGAATTTTTGTCCAGATGCCGAATTAATTAAGAATGTAAATTTCAGCTTGGGGTTGACATTGGCTCATCGACGGTGGCAAGGGGCGTTGTCAGCCTTGTCCTTGGCTACCTGAATAACTTGGTGATAGAAATGGCATTTCTAATACAGGTATGCTGCAGCTGCACGTCTTGAAATTCACAATGATATGCAATCATCTTGCTAGTGTGCTTTGGATGACGCGTTTTCTTGGTGGCATCACCACATCAATCAATGTCACTTAACAAAATTCCTAATGTTTTCCATGGCAGGGTAATACTCAAGAGGAGCTTCCTGAATTCTTACTGGGAACATGCCGTTTGAACCACTTGGATGCCTCCAAAGCCGTTTTCGTGAGACCATAGTACTGTCAAATACGTTATTGCTATTTCCTTCCGGGCCCAAATGCAGAATGCTGTTAGGGCGTCCAAGAAAAAGCAAGGGCGGCATAACATTCAAAATCCATGTGGTTCCACTCACTCAATTCTGTAATTCTTTTATTTGATTCTATTGAATCAGGTGAGGTTTTTCAGAGCAATTTATCTCCATTGAGAAATATTTGTCTTGTTTTGCTCGTCTAGCTTAGATGAAATTCTTTAAGCTGTAAGCAAAGATATATAACCTGCAGCCCTCTTTAGCTGAATTGCTTGCTGCTGTGCCTTGTGTCTCCGGTCCATTGATCCACACGATGTATTTTGTTCAGATGACGCTGTATATCAAGAGTTTAGGGTTATCTTTGTGGATCCGACAAACAGCTCAGTTCAATAATTGAACTGTCCAAGCAGCATAACACAGCTGCATGCGCCATTTTCTTCTTCTTATTGTTGTTTTTCTAAATCCCACGTGGAACTTGCTATGCAGGCTGCAGTGTATAAAAGAAGTGGTCTAGGTCTAAGGTGCAAGAAATATGAAAATATAAAATTGCAAGTCGCAGTGGTCTTTTCTTGTGGGGGAGTTCAAAGCCGTTTTAAAATTGATGGTGCTGTCTCGTTCTCACTTTTATACTGGCAGCTATGTGGGCGATTGTTATTGTCGACTTTCAAAACACAGGTCGTGGGGGCCAGTGGTGTAAAGGGGCAACTTGGAGTCGACCAATTCAACCTGATTTCGCTTAGCATTGGGTTGGGATTTTTTTAAAATGGGGGTGAAAGGTTTGAGTTTAATTCCACCTTAATTCAAAGTAGGGTTAAGCTTGGTGGAGGTCCTGGAAAACTAATTGGAATTTTAATTCCATTCGAGGAATTTTAGTCATAATTTTATGTAAATAAATGTAAATGATCATCTTTATCTTAATATTTACATTAATCCTTTTATACTTTTAGCCCTGAATATTTAAGAATAATGTGTTAAAGTTACTAAGAAAACAGTCCTAATTTCTTGAATGAGTGGAAAAGGGAAATTGGATATGATCGGATTAACTTGATTTTGTTGAGTGTTGGATGGAAATTCTTTACGTTTGGATTGGAAAGGTAACGTTTGACTCAATTACTCAACCTGAGACCAAATAAAGTCAAGTTGGATTGAGGCCTTGGCAAAGTAATTTGAATTTTAACTATTTTTACGCAATGTTTGTCATAATATTAGGTGAATAAATGTAAGTATGCCTCTTTATTTTAATATTTGCAATTTTTAAAATAGTTTTTGCCATTAAAATTCACAAACGATGTGCTAGACTTTAAATCATTCGTAATTTTATAATATGGAAAAGTAACGATTAAATTATTTTTACCAAGAAGACATTTATTTATATATAAATGGACGGTTTATACTAACAAAAATATCATTTTAACAAAAAATGAATTAATGGAATTAAATTAAAACGATTTTTAATTAAAATCAGTTTGAATTGTTAATCTGAATTCAATATAAAATTTTCAAGTTGGAGTGAGTTTTAAAAAATTAGATTAGGATGGGTTGACATCAACACATTTTGACCCAATTTGACCACATGAGGATTCTTAAATTGTTAAAATTTGACCAGATTTTATGGTCCATTAAATGGTATCTTTAGATTGTGATTGACCTGATCATGATGGCCATGGTTTAGATCATGGATAAGAAACCAATGGGGGAAAAATAGTATCCTAATTTTTTAAAATGAATTTGGGCTTTTTGTAATCGACTACTTAAACTGTAAATTGATCATTTCGCCTTGCTATAAATGTTGTGTAAGAGGGATTGTGCCATTTTTCAACAGACATATGGAAGATTGGTCGTTTTACTTTGCTAGGAAATGCTACGTGGGGAAGATCATGTTATTTTTTGAAGCAAAATAACAGAAAAGGCCTTGTCATAAAATATTTTTATAATTAGGGGTCATTCAGCCATTTAAAAAGTTACGGAGATGAATACGCGGAATGGAAAAACATGAGGGGTAAAGCGAAAGCCGGCTCTGCCTTTGAGGCTTTGACGTAGCAAAGAAGGCGGGGACGTTTTGAAAATTAGATCCTAGATAGCCTTCTGTGAGAAATTTTTCTAGAAAGAAAAATACCCGCGCATTAACGTCGTCTTGCGTTTTCCGCCTCTTAGTGGCACGAGGGGAAAGCTGCTGCAAACGAAGGGGGAAGAGAGCGCAGATGCTGCGCAGTTTCGGTGGTCCGGTATCGCCTCTTGTTTCCGTGTGCCGCGGCTCCAACATCTCCCAAGAATTTATGAGCACGATATCTCGGCGTTCGATACATGTAAGAGAAAAAAAAAGGGCTTTAATTTTCGTATTCGATGTTTGCTCGAAATTTTCTGCTCTTGTGTTTCGCGCTGTGATTTGGAAGAAGTTTGTTTGAGGGTTTTTCAAGGATTTTGTTCCGTTTTTCCTCGTTTGCCGGTCAAAGTGGAATTGGATTTCAAGTGGATGAAGCGGCAAGGTGGGATTTGCTATTTCGCCTACTGAAAAGTCTTGAAAGTTTAACGCCAATTGGAATGGTTTATTATGAAATATATTGGAATTGCATGATTTTTTTGTCAACCAAACACACCCATATTTCGATATAGTTCTACTTATGAAGGAAAATCCCACCTTTCTCTTGGGAATGCCTGCCTTTCATCGCAAAGAATCATTCCGCCTAAAGCTTCCAAAAACCATACGGTCACCTTGCATTGAAAAGGATCATTTTGATCCAAAAGTTACGTGCATTCTAACTTTAGGCCATCGAAAAACTTAGGAATTTCTTCAGGAACTTCTTGCTTTTTTGTTTATTTCTTTTGGTTCTTTCATATGCAAGTGTTCATTTTTTTGGTTTTGTTTAATTCCCTAGGTTGTTTTTTTTTTTTTTTTTTTTTGTCCATTGTGGACTTGGGACTGAGGTTTTTGTGTCTTGGGCTGGAAAATTTCTAGAAGTTTGGTTAAACTTTTGCCTCCTTTTTCCTTGGTAAGTGGGTTGTCTTTCCTTATCAGTGCTGCATTTGACTTTTCCTTGACTTTGCTATGATGCTAGCGCCTCTTAAATTGGGCCACTGAAGATTTTGTTGGGGATATTGTTTTGCTGTGGTTTTGCAAGTGGGACTAGTTTTTTTTCTGCTTTTTTTTTTCATTTAAGAGCTTTCCATCTTAAGCAGTCATATGGCATAACCTATTTTATTGCCTCCTTAATTAATTCGTTTCAATTGTACGCTTTGGAATACTGGAAATTCTGAAGGAAAAATGTGTAAAAGTTGGTTACAGGTTATTTGAGCCCACAACCGGTTTTGGTGGTTAATTTTCTTGCCTAGATGAGAACAGTCTGGTTCAGTTTTTTGTGATTAGTTTTCCATTTCCATTGGAAAATCCTTATTTGGTAGCTTTGGCTGTTAGTTTTTATCCTTTCACTTTTTAAACAAGAATATCCTTGTTCTATTTTGTTGCTTTAATGAATATATCTCATATTTCCATTTTCTTTTTTCTTTTTTTCTTCTTTTTCAAAAGGCACTAGGTTAGAATCTTTAATAAGCTTGATTTTGAGGATTTCATTGGAGGTGCTCCTTTTATAACATGTTGAAGATTGTGTGCGCGTGTGCATGTCAAAGACATTGGAAGTAATTGTCTTTGGAAATTCAATGTGTTCTTTTGAAGCTCATGTGGACCTTGTTCTCCAAACAGTATCATATCATGTGGACTATATCGTCCAAACATATTCAGAAGTTGTCATGTAAATATTGAAATGGCCTAAATTTTTGTGTAGTGATTCGTCTATGTAGGAGAAACACTTTGCACCAGATGGATGTCTAGCTAATCTTGTGGTTTTGCACAATCAGTTAGAAAATGTTTAGTGATTTGCCATTGATATGACTCATTTGAGTTTCTAGTCAAGATAATTTTGGTGATCATACTTAAACATGTGGAGACAAGCATGATGGTTGTCTTAGACTTAATTAAAACATCATGATGGATCTAAAACAAAAAAGGTTACACTGAGATTTTAGTGTAGCTTGCACCGCTAAATTATAATTCTAAATGTATATATGCATTTATGCATATTTTCTTTCTTATATTGCAGTCTTTCAGTTTTATTTATTTATTTATTTTAATGCATGGCTCAAAATTTGAAGTGGTTTGGTTATTTTTATTCTGTATTTCACTTTGAAATTTGGGTTACCTTTTTAGTTCTCCTTCTTGTGTTTTTCTATTAATCCGGAACTCGCAAGGATTTTAGTTCAAACCGTTGTGTCTTGCTTTGTAGCGTCTTGTGTAACAGCTTTCCTCTTATATACTTTTGGTAGGATTGCAGATTGCTTGATATCAGTCAATTTTTTTCTGGTTCTTTGTTGATAGTAATCAGATCGAACGGAGGAAGATGGCTTCTGCTTGTAAATTCAGTGTGTTGCTGATGCTTATTGCAGTGGGTATGTATGCACATATCCAGATCCCATTCCTTCTCTTTTGTGGAGTGCAAGGTTGAACCTTTTGTACTTCTTTTTCTCTGTTTCCTTTCTCCATTTGTTGGGTATTCACAGCCATTTATATATGATCAATTTGAGCTTTTTAGTGAGTACTTTGTAGACTTGCTGTCTTTTTTCTTTTCTTTTCTTTTTTTTTTCTGTTGGCATCTTGATGACATTTTTTTTTCTGTTAGCAGTTTATTGTTGAATTGCTTTGAAGCAGGCTATGCCCCCCCAACCAACCAACCAACCAACCAACCAACCAAAATAATAATAATAATAATAATAATAATAATTATTATTATTATTATTATTGTTATTGTTATACACCTTTTTTAACTTCCTTTTCTGACAGAAATTATTTTTTCAAGTGAGAAGTGAAAAATGTTGAGAATTAGACAAGCCTCAGAAGAATGTTTCTTCTAGTGTGGTTATTTTTAGCTCTTTTAATTTAGTTAACTTTAAAACTGTTTATTGGGAACAGCAGGCATTTATATTTTTCTATTTGGTCACAGTAACTTCTATATGTGATAAAAGGTCTAACTATTTTCTTGTTATATCTGCATTAATTCCGTAAAATGATCAGACTGGATGAATATGGCGATAGCCTTGATGTCAAGTCATGATCTTAGTCTTTTGTGTTTAGATTGTACATTGAACTGATATGAAACTGTTAAAACAATCAACAGAATGATAAATTTGGATTTTTTTTTTATGCTTGCAGCATGTAGATTAAATATTGTTAGTTCGTCCAAGGATGAATTTCTGCAATGCGAAAGTGTTGTTAAGGACTGGGCAGCTTCTGCAATCACTGATGGAGTTAAAGGCGACAATTTGAAGCTGCGTGACTTACTATTCTTTCTCCATGTTCCTAGAACTGGAGGTCGTACCTATTTCCAATGGCAAGTACATGTTAAATACTGAAGATAATATTTTTGTCATTTATGTTTTTATTTGCATAAGCTATAATCTAACTAGTCAACTAATACTTTTCTGGCACCAGCTTTTTGAGAAAACTGTACACCAGCGATCTTGAATGTCCTCGTTCTTATGACAAGCTGCGGTTTGATCCAAGGTGATTAAGTCCAACAAGACTTTTAGTTTTAACTTACACATGATTTACAAAAAGTATCAGATATGGGGTTTTGTTGTTCACTATATCCTTGGTCAAGCAGTTAACTTTTCTGCAGTTACTAATCCATCTTATGGCTGTTTTTTATAGACTGAGGGACATCATAGCATGGAAATTCAAACCGTTGTGGATGAAGATCAAATGTTCAATGTGTCCTTAAGTATTTGCACAGTCCTGTGCCTATATGTACTAAATGATGTTCATGTGGTAGTTCCATGGTGCTTAGACATATCCCTGGATTTTTCCCTCATTGGATGACGTTGCCTGCCTCCTTAGGCCAAGGCCCCTGTTGATCACTATGTTAACTTCCTTTATTTTTCAAAAATCATATAACTAGCCTTTTTAAAGATGTTTTGTTGGTTGAGATGGTCCCTCAGGCATTGTAGTTAAGTGTGCATTTTCAATTTTGTTAATTATAACTTGGTCATGTATAGCTCCCCTCACAGGTGCTAGACTAATTTTGTGTTTGCTTGCAGCAACCCGAATTGCAGGTTGATGGCCACTCATGATGATTATAGTGTGATGTCCAAACTACCTAAAGAAAGCACTTCGGTGGTCACAATACTAAGGAACCCAATTGATCGTGTGCTGAGCTCATATGAGTTCTCTGTGGAAGTTGCAGCCAGGTTTTTGGTGCACCCGAATTTAACATCAGCTACACAAATGACTCGCAGAATACGCCCTAAAGCTCGCGGGGTTAGTACTTTAGAAATTTGGCCATGGAAGTACTTGGTTCCTTGGATGAGGGAGGACCTTTTTGGCCGGGTATGATGTTCACTTGTGTTATTTCCTTCATTTTCAGTTTTAGTGCATTTGTGATTAAAATTGCCCTTGTATCTCTTGACAACTTCAGTTGTCCTTTTTGCCACTTGCTGCAATACTTTGATGTTGTAGAATGTTCCTCGAGTTCTAATTTATGTAACAACTAGGATTAATACGGAAACACTCACCTCATTTATCAATTAAGGATCTGTTTGTTAGGGTAGAAGAAGAGGAAATGTAAAATTAATATCAAAAGGAGGTAAAAGTGATGTCAGTGAAGTAAAAAAGGAGCTAATGAGAAAAGACAAAATAAACCATCAACTCTTAAAAAAAAAGTTTGGCTGAGGAGATTTTACCTTGTTTGAATTGAAGTAAAATGGAATTAAATGTCTTATTAAGTAAAAGCAAAAGGGAAAAAAGGACTTTGGTCCGGTGTATACACCAATGACCAAACCAAATAGCTTCTAAAAGGAGAATGTTTTCATGGTTTAAATGCTAAATTTTCTCACCGTAGAATGCATGTATAAGTTGTTCTTTATATTGTTCATCCTTTTATCTAGTTCTCCTTCTGGTTCTATTTGTGGAACAATGTTGCTAAGGTTTAGAGATAAGACTTACATGGCTTGATACACTTGCAGCGAGAAGCAAGGAGGCTGGGAAAGGTTAAGGATATGACAAAAAGAAGCAACTCATACAACATGGAAGACGTTGTTATTCCACTGCAAGCATTCATCAATGACCCTCTAGCTCATGAGATCATTCATAATGGAGCAACTTTCCAGGTCTTGGCCTTTTGCTTACATATTATACTGCGTCTTTGCAAGAACTGCTTTCCAGGTCTTGGCCTTTTGCTTACATATTATATTGGGTCTTGGCCATTTAATTTTTTTTCTCTTATGTGCTTTGGAAATTGGAATTGCATCTCATATTGTTGGGAGTTTATAGGACTCCCTACTCTCCAGGTGGATAATCTAAGAATTTTGAGATGCACAGTATGCGAAGTTTTGTGCAACTACTTGCATGTGATGCATAAAGTCTGTGTGGATCATGTACATGCTCCAGTTTAGTGTAGATGAGTTTTTTTCCTGTATTCCTAGAATACAAAATAGATAGTCTGTGGTTGTCTTTGTTGATAGTTGTTATGGATTGGATTCAGCGTTGTTCGAGTCAGCAAATTTGCTTAAATTGATACGGATGCCAGGTGAATTAATTCATACAAAACCACATTTTAGATGAGGGTTGAAGCTATGAATACTTGTAGACACCTTTGACTTCCAATTGTTGCCTAGGTCCTACTACTTGGTCTAAGTGCCCATTGAGTTTACTTCATAGCAATGTTCGCAATTTCGCTAAAAGAAAAAATTTTGCTAAGTTAAAAAGGAGAAAATTTCGGTAATTTTGGAGAAATTATTAAAAATTTCGCTGAACTATTTAGTTAAAATATAAAAAATTAAAAAAATATAGAAAAATTAGAAAATCTTCCATAAAACTTTATAATAAATCATGATAAATTTGAATTCACATTTAGAACAAAAACATCACTTTAAATGTTAATATATACGACATGAAGAAAACATACCAATGACGCAAAAGCATATAAAGTAGATATCTATAGCAGAATACTACTAAATGAGAAATTTAAGTCATAGAAAATTGTTAAACATATGTATATAATATGAAACATGTTAGCACCATACTTCACCACAAAAAAGAAACTCGTGTAGGCTGGTTAGTTTTATGTATGCCTAAAAAATTTCTAAAAATTATTATATAAATGATTTTGGGGGAAATTTCCCTAAATTTCGAAATTTTGGTGAAAATTTATCAAAATTTCTAAATTTTCTCCTAAAAGGGAAAATTCTTACATTTCTTAGGCGAAAATATTTTGCTAGTGGTCAAAAACGAAATTTTCAGGAAAATTTTGCTCGAAAATTTCGATTTTGAGAACACTGCTTCACAGTTTGTCTTGAGAAATGAAGTCACTTTTACTGGAATCAAGAGTAGATTATACCAAGACCTCAAAAGCCAAAAATTGGATGAATGCATGCATCTGCACAGTTTATGCAGAAGTCCCAACTAAAGATAACAAACTTTTGAGTTAGCTTCAAAAACCTTTTATCTGTACTAGCAAAGATTGTTAAGATTATACCTGGATGCATATTGTAACTTCTTATCGTTAATTGAATCCTACTTTATGGCTTAACAGTAAGTAAGAAAAGAAAGCTAATCAGATAGAAAGAGAATATGTTTTGACCATGTGAATTGATGAGGCTAGTGGGTCCTCATGGTTGGTGATTAGGAATTTGTAGTTGTAATATTGGACCTTTGGGCTCAAGGTCAACTAGTTAATGAAAAGACAGGATATATTTGGGTCATAACAGTCTTCATGACTTTCAAGAAAATAATTTTATGTATTGCATTGTCAATTATAGCTCCCCACCTTGAGAGCCAATCCATTCTCAAGATTACATCAAAGACTTCCATTGATAACACAATAAGATCTGCTTCTAATATTAGATTTCCTATTTTAACTGGACATGATTTACAAATTCGATCATTACTCATCATTAATGCATGGTGATTCCACACTCACTATCATATTCATGTGGTCATGCAAAATTTCATATTTACTGACAAAATCACGAGAAATGAATGAATGCGGAGCACCCAAATCAAACAATTCTCTAGCTGGATAAGTTTGAATAAAGATTGTACCAGTCACCACTTTATTTGAATTCTAGGCCTCATCTTGTGTCAAAGCAAAGACTTTGGCTAGCACCCTTAGCCTCTGTTCCATTGCCCGAGGTTGCTGCATTGGTTCTCTCGGGGGTGAAGTTGGCTTTCCTGCAGATTGTTGTCTCCCACTTGCTCTTTGTGGACAATTTAATGCTTTATGTCCAGGTTGACCATATTTAAAACAAGTAAATCCCTCAGAACATTCTTTGGCTGTATGTCTTACATTTTCATATTTCAAACATTTTCTCTTTTACTTTCAACATTCACCCTTATGTATTTTTCCACATGTTGGGCATGGCTTAATTGGAGATTTTTGTTTTAGTTTCCGTTCTTCTATCTAGAATTTGGACTTCTTAGCTTATTTACTACCTTTATCTGCCATGGGCATTGTAGATTGTTTCCCTTTACTAATAGCTTATAAGGCCATATCTTCCATCTCCACCATTCGTGTTTTTCTACAAGCTTTGAATAATCATTGAGCTTACTGGATGCCAATTGCCTTCTTATGAACGACTTCAATCCCCACGAAATTTGCTAGTCTTCAATACCGGATCAGCCAAAATCCATGTCGCATATCTAGATAATTCTTTAAATTTGATGGCATACTCAGTTTCGGACATTTTTCCTTGACACAACTGTTCAAATTCCATGAGCCTTTGCATTTTAACGGTTTCAAGAAAGTATTCCTCATTGAATCGCTCTAGGAACTCTTCCCATCTCATTTGTTTCCCAACGAGGTTTTCCATTTGTACTGTTTCCCACCATGTACTAGCTTCTTCTTTCAGCATATAAGAGACAAATGTAACTTTTTGTGAATCATCACAATTTATCATTTCAAAGATGACTTCAATTTCTTTAATCTATTCCTCTGCATTAGCAACATTAGGCCCTCCATGAAATATGAGGGGCGGAAGCTCGAGAAAATTACCCAAAGCTTTCCTCTTTTCTGTTTCTAGCTTTCGTTGACTTGGTCCAATCTCTTGCTATTCTGGTTCAATCATGGGTTGTATTGTTTCACCACTTCTATATAATTCTTATTCAACTCGTGATTATTCTTGAGAGGAATTAGGCCCTTGTTGAGCCACAACTTGTTGTACTATCTGCAATGTTTGAAGAACTGCAGACAATATTTGATTAGTCTATTCTATTGTCTGTTATGCCCTACTTCGTGGTCTTGTTGGAAGGTCTGTTATGACCCTAGATGTGCCTGCCTAGACATTGTCATATTTTGTTTCTGTTTCAGAAGTTCTCACAGTGTTAGGTTTTGGCCTTCTCAAGACCTTGAGTTGTGGTCTTCTTTTATTATTATCTCTAGGTTCATTAATGACTACTCGCCGTGATCTTCCTCTCCTGGGCGAGGTTATTCTTCTTTAATTATATGTTTTCCTTTATTCATTCTTTGTTTAGGAGGCATTTCCCAATATCTAAAACACAAATCCACAAATACATAATTTCAATTTTGATATTCCAATTAAACATAACAATATGCTAATATATTCCAAACCAAGCATATTTATATATTCACAAATTCATGTACTAGTGTCACAAAGTTCATATACATGTTGTTTAAAAAAAAAATCTTTTTGCAAGGATAATATGATTTCTACACCTAAAACTTCCTCGTTTAGTCCTCATCTGAGCTACTTGTTTTAATTTTAGGCCCACTTAAGTCTATTTCTTCGGGCTCTTGATTTTCTTTTAAATTTTCTTCTTCAAAGTCCTCAACATTTTCTTCAAAATTCTCTTCTTCTTCTTTAAAATCTCCTTCAGGATTTACTTCATGATCGTCTTCATTTTTAGGATTTTCATCCTCCTTGAGATCTTCTTTAGGATTTTCCTCAAAATCTTCTCCAAAGTATCCTTCGTTTTCAAGGTTTTCAGGAGGTTGCTCTGCTTCTCCTGGATCTTCTTCGGGATCCTCTTCATAATATTCTTTTTCTTATAAGTTTTGCAAGCCTCCCATCTCTAGTTGCCTTTCCTCCAAAGGGTTTCCTCTAGGATGTTCTTCTCTCTTCATTGGAATCTTCTAAGATTTGACCCACTTTTTCATTTAAGTAATCAGCTTCAGTTTTTTCAATAATTTCCGTTCTCCAGTCATCCAGATCATTGTAATCGTCCCATTGAATACGATATCCTTTCATAAGGTTGCTGGAGCCTGATCCTTTTGAGGATTCTCCTTTTTTCAAGACCATCTTTTGCACCATAGAATCAAGAATAAATGTATATTTAAGCATTACTAATAAAACAACGATTTAGCTAATTTATCGGCTTGATTTTTTATTTTTATATTTTTTTGTCTCATTTTCACCTTTCATCTAGCAGTGCCTTAGATTAGAAATACATTATCGCTTTAAAATAAGGATAATTCATCTATATACATTGTATAAGGAATAAACTGAAAAAAAAAACTTTATATCCCTCTAACTACTTTGCTTATCCATTCATACCTGCATCTCTTCATCATAATTTCGCTCTTTACTTCCAATAATGCTTCGATACCTCTTTCTGTCATGTCCCAAATTTCATTCTTCTCTTCAATCATTTACTTGTTTCATCGGTAAGGGCAAGAACCTTACTGGAATCAAAATTTGGTCACCCAATTACTATGTATAAGTTTTGATAGAGTTTTCCCGTAACTAGGACATGGTGGTTTACCAAACCATATTGTTAGAATAATGGTTGGTAGAGTGACCTGTACACCTGTCCAATATCACACATACTTCATTGGAAGTTAAGAAGCAAAATTACATGACTCAAAAGAATATACTAAATTATTACAGTCATCCATACACCATTATCTAATTCCAAGTATTTACAATTGATACAAAAGCTTATGTGTTTTGCATTATTATACCCCAAGACTTCTATGGTTCTATTATTTTCCCGTACTTAACTCTCCTTTTTCTTTCTCTCTCCCTATTACTTTGTGGAGTCTTTCTTCCCGCTTAATCATTAAAACAAAACGAGTATGAGTTTTACATCCCAGTAAGTAAATATGTTTTCTTTTAAATTCATTTAAAAGCCTTTGGTCTAGGATTCAACCCCATATGATCATTTTCAAAACATTCATGTCCATTCTATCGCGTGCATCATGAACTCATGTGTGTCATAAGCATATATGAATGCAAGATTTTAATCAGGCATTGCCAAATATAATCTATCTTTCATGTAGCCTTGCTACATACTCACTTTTTCTCGTTGTCCTAGACTCAGTGATCACATTAGCACTGACTCAATTTGACTACCCACGCTTCACAACAAGCCCAACTCATGCAGATGATCCATTATACTAAAAATATCCTAACGTGATATATAACTCGATACATTTGATTTCACAAAATTCATCAAGGACACATATAAATGGCATTCTAATTAAAATAACCAACACACATTGCATGAAAACATTTCGCAATCAAAATCAGGGAAATGTCACATATAAGAAAATATGAAATTTAAATAAAAAGATATTTTTGGAAATAATTTGGGCAAGAGTTTTCTTACAGTTTATACTATTTTTTTTGTATGAGAGTTGATGTGTTTTCCAACATCTCTTGTAACTGGAACTGTTTCTTTTTTTTCTTTTGTTTTACTAGAAATATCAAAAATCAACATCAATGGAATTTCTCTACTTTTATACTTATACCCATTCTTTTTATTTTGTTATTTTTCATCATTTCATTCTTTATACATTAATCACCCCATTATTATTTATCACATTCTCTACTTTCTAGTTTACTTGTTTGTCTTGCCTCCCATCGTGGCCAATTTCATTACTTATTACCCCAAATGATCTATTCAGTAATCATCTCTATTTGCATAAGGATTGTTCAATTAATTCTTATCAATTTAATTTGCATCTTGATCCGTCTTAGTAAACATACTATCTTGAGGTATCCATTCACATGGCTGTTTAAGTCAATCTATGCCATTCAACCTCTTAATCATGCCATAAGGTCATTCTTTAAGACATGATTCATGGCCCAACCTTATCTGATTAGGCAAGAAAATTAAACGAATGCTAAGATTGCTGCTTGCAACCCAGTTTTTGAAAATTTCCTTTTTACCCTTGCGAGCAACCAATTTTAACTTCACTTTTATGGTGAAAATTTTAAGTTATGAGCCTTCATGAACTTGTAACTAACAATTTAAACCAAAATTGCTAAAATCTAAGAGAATCGAAAATAAGGAAGTGAGGTATTTACTTGGATGATAGCAACGTTGGCTTCTTTATCTCCGTTGGGCAGAGGCTCATATTGCTAGGGTGACGGGGGGAGTCCTAACATTTATACGTAGGTTTTGTGGAAACCTGTTGAGGTACCTTTTGTGGGAGTTGTATGAGTATCAACCTTAGAGGGGTAAAACCGTGAGAACCGTGATGGTCCAAAGCGGACAATATTTCAACAGAGTGGCCACAGACTGTTACAAATGGTATCAGAGCTGACCCCCAAAAGTCCAGAAATGGAAATGTGTCCAGTGAGGACTCTAGAGCCCCAGAAGGGGTGGAAAGTGTGATATCCCACATTGCCCGGGGGGGGGGGGGCGCTCCTGACATTTATATTTGA
>JAYJMB010026394.1:50750-77031 GCA_036873735.1 Pouteria campechiana
TCTAGGCACCTATACAATCCCAGGCAGTTTCAGTCGGTTTGATCCGTTCTGCCATGATGATTCTCTCATTGAATAGCCGAGCAGTTGAGCAATTCGCAGAGCGCCTACCTAGAACACTATCCATAGATAATCCGTGTGTGATTAATTATGGGTATTCGAGTTCCTAATAAGGATTTTATGCTTGTGGAAATCTCTAAATTCTTCTTTCTGGATGATTCCTCGATTCATGGGATTGGGAGCCATGCCAACGTGGACGGTTGGTAGTTTATATGCATAAATGCTTAGAAATCTAAGAAACGCAAGCTCATGGTTTTGATTTTGAGTTCTGGTTTCCCTTTTTGCATATATCAATTAAGGAACAAACAAGACAACCTGGAATCCTAAATTGTTTGAACCAATGCATTTGTGCATTGTTTATCGATGCTGAAAATGAGTTTTTATCATTTTTGTTTTTGGTAGTCAAGCATTGGAGGTCTTTGGTCTCTAAATGTATAATGAGGCAGTAACTATGCATTACAGATTGTGTTCTCTAGTACATAATTTGTATTAGTTAAACAATAAAGTTGATTTTGAAGGCACCTCAAAACAGTCTCTTATTGGAGGAGGCGAGACTGTGCTCTTGATGGCGTTTTATTAATGCAGGATTCTACACGCACTGAACTATTGTTTTCAGAGAGGATTCTCTTCTCCAGAATGCTTGATGTCACTTTTAGCATGCTGACTTTGTGATTGCTTTATTCACATAAAGTGATGGCACAAAGCCACATTTGATCAAAACTGAAAATATAGTGCCAACTAGTATTTTGATGGGAAAATAATTACCAAACCTGTTAAATGGAATTAAGGCTGTCAATCTGTGTGCTTAATTGCTCATCGGAAAACATAACTATCCTCTGCACTGCTGGTTGGGGCATAGCTGCCAAGTTCCTGGCAACCACTTCTTAGGGACAATAATCTGATTTAAGCTTCTGAAAGTGTTATGTAAGCATTAACTTCTTGAAAAGAGACTTCCTAAAGAGTCCAAAAAGGCTTTATTTTATGACTTCTCAAGGACATATAGAAATAAAACCTTTTAAGAAGTTGCAAATGAACTTTATACTAAGCTGGACGTGGCTTTTTTGCAAACAACTTTCATGTAGGAATTTATATTAAGTGCTTCCCTTCAAAGCTGCTTACCCAAAAAGCTTTTCCTAAGAAGCAATACCCAACAAGGGTTTAGCTGTATTCTTCTATTTGAAATTCACATTGAAATCAACAGATTTCTTCTGGCCTGACTGACATTCATCTTGGTGGACATTACTTCTTGTTCTTGCTGCATGGATATTCTTGTTCTTTGTCTCAGTGGCTAACCGTGAAGCTGTTGACTGTTTGCAGAGCCTTCGCCCTTGCATACAACAACAATTGTGGAGAAATGGACGCTTAAACTCGTAGACGAGTATAAGCACATGTTATGCCAAGCTACTGAACCGCTATCGACCTTCTTGGAGTATATCACGTGTGTATTGCTTTGACTTATCTATGTGTACTCCACATGCAGAGCTTGTTGTATTGTTCCTAGCCTTCAAACCTATAATACTACAGACATAAATATATGACTATCTACATATTTGTATTTGGAGTGTTGGGGAAGTGGGGGGGTTGACTTTTGTAACGCCCCACACCCCCAACCTATGCGTTTTGGTCATCCAGTAGATTGTTCTTTATTGGGGCCTATGCGGGATGTTACCATTCCCTTTCTTCTTAATAATTTCTTTATTCCTTGCCAAAAATTTGGCAAAGTGAATTATCAAGATCCAAACCTCATATACATTAATCAAATAAATTTCTAATATCCATACTTACAATTTTCAACTAAAAACATAATCCTGTAAAATTTTCAATCATGTATAAAATTGAAATTTCAACAATTATAACTCAAATCATAAATTATTAACCTATCCCAACTTACACAACCTAGAACCTGCTTTGCCCCATGATGGTAATAACATACTCCAACTCAGTATCATATACATTTATCACTAATATGACATGTCATTACATTTTATTATACATCAATTGAAATCATTAAAATACACATACACTTATACAATTATCATTATACAAGTACACAAAGGAATGACAACCCCAATCTATCATACCACCATGTCTTCAGTTTTTCTCACAAATCCTTTACTTGACCTATCAGCTAAAAATTTAAATAAGAATGCGTATAAGTCTGGGTAACTCAGTAAGTAGGCAAGTACTAGAAAATGATAATCAATAATCAAGAACAATATATATTCACATCCAGAGCATGTATAGTCCATGTTCGGCATCACCTTATACTAAGCATTCCATATCATTTAATGTCATCATATCCATAATCTTCAATATTCTTAATTCATGTATTTACATAACAGATTAAACATCATTCAGTGCAAACAAAATGCCCCAAAGTTTTCAAATATAATTGTATATAACACAAGAGAATAACCAAGGGGTCTTTCTTACCACTAGGCATACAATACATCACATCATAAATCCAAAAATATAGCTTATAGACAAATGAGAATGCATTTCATTAACAAACATATCAACTTATCATACCAGCCCGATTACAAACAAATAGGATGATCATCATCCCTATTCATACATTTGACCGCAAAAAGCCTACTTACCTCATAAGTCTTCAAATTCCATAATTCATCAAGTTCCATTGCTTCTCATTTACCCAATTTGCCCTACATACATCATATACATCACATATTCAATTTCACTTTGTTTCTTATTGAAGCAATTCATTAAACATAAACATGCATCACTTAATTGAAAATTACACGTCAATAGTAATAATTGAATTTCACTTCCAATTACATACAGTAATTTTATAGTTCAATTCACATTGAATCTATCTTATTATCAAGTTAATCAAACTTTTAATTCACTTACATTGTTGGATAAACTCATTATAAACCAAATCCTCCATTTACAGTTCTATCTACTATTGTCCAATTCATGGACAAGAACATCACTGGTTTCCTTATGTCCAAATCCTTCTAAAACCATCACAATCAATCAATTAATCATTTTCCTCATGAGTTCAACAACAAATTCATCATTTTTCCCTTTACAATTACTATATACGGTTTGTAAGAAACCCTAGCAGCATAACTAATGATTTCTTATACCCAATCAAGCCCCAAAACACCATAATCAATAAATTAAATGTTTCTCTCATGATTTCCATATGGATCTATACCAAATTTACCCCAAAATCATTGTTCATAGCTCTCACGAAACCCTAGTTGACATAAAACCCAAATTCGGATGGGAAAAAGCTCCTTACCGTAGAATCCAAGTGCAACTTTCGTCCATATAGAACAATCCAAACTCAAAGCTCTCATTAGCCCCCTTCGTTTGCAAGAAATTGGATCTTCTTCCATTTCCCATCGTCCAAATTCTTAAAACCTAAACTTAGAGGCATGCTTGAGTGATTCTCTACCCAAACAAGGAATTTTCCGAACTAAAAAGGCATGAATTTGGGCTAAACAGGGCTATGACATGAAGTTTGGGGCATAGGAGCAGAAAGAGGATGGATAAAAATGAAAACGGAATAGGATTCAGCCTTTAAAAAGTCGAATTTTCTAATACTCCAAAGCACCACAGAACCGATGTCGTGGTATCGAAAACCTGTGCCGCAGCATCAACTCACTAAATGCCACTGCATCCACCAAACGCCCAAAGTATTCCCTCTTCTAAAGCAATGCCATGACATTAATTTTCGGTGGCATGGCATCAACTTGTTGTCCATCATTTTGTGATTTTTCTCCGCCCTTTTTCCTTGTTTTCTCTCATATATATTTAACCCCCCCTTAATCATAACATATTAACATAACAATATCACATTAAAATGCATAATAAAGTCCTCAAATACGTAGATCAAATCACATTTTAATTGGCCCATTCACATGTATATCCAACTTTCACCACAATTGTTCCACACTTACACGTAAATAATAGCTTAATACTTTTCAAAATTCCCAATCTGTTCACATTCATCATCACTTCAGCAATATTTCACAACACTTTCCAAATTTTAACGCCTCGGGCTTTACAACTTTGTGCCATTGTGCTATTATTAGAGAAACCCCTAACTATCTGTTATTCTATTAGGTATGGACACATGATCGACAATGTTGTCCTTATCGTTACTGGTACATTGCACGAGAGAGATGTTCAAGAACTGTTAGAGAAATGCCATCCTTTAGGAATGTTTGACAGGTAAAATTTCCTCCTCTTTCCTTTTTTTTAAGGGATTCAATGCTCTGTTGTGCAGAATAATTAACTTCTTCCTTTGTCTTCTTCAGCATTGCTACCTTAGCAGTTGCCCAGAACATGCGTGAGCTCTACAGATTGGTGCTCGTTGACACACCATTGGCTCCATATTTCTCTGAATGCATTACATCCGAGGTATGGGTTTAGGCTATCTTGCTGTAGTAGCATTCTGTTATTCCAATATGTAAAAATTGCTCCTTTTACAATTGGTTTTGTTTTTCAGAAAATGGATAAATCAAGGATGTGATTTTAATTCCTTTTTTCCCTAGAAATCCTTAAACAAGTCTAGGAAAGCTCTGAAGTTGTGGTTGTGGGATTCAACGAAAAACAGAAAGCATCTTTGTTAAATGGAAAGCTCTGAAGTTGTGGTTGTGGGATTCAATTACTTTAGGTTTTAGCACAAATAATGCTGCATTTTTTTCCTTTATGTGTATGTGAATTATAACTTTATTTATCTAAGCGACCTAGATCAAAATACATTACAAATAGGATGAGAGAAGTCACCCTAGCTAAACTACATAACATATTGAGGTTTTCATGGCAACTTTGTTAGAGGTCAGGATTTTTAATGATATATTTTGAAATCTTTCATGATTATTCGTGATTTACAATTCCTGTAGGACTTGGATGATATGAATATTGAAATCATGAGGAATACGCTTTACAAGGCATACCTGGAGGACTTCTACAAATTTTGTCAGGTATTTTATGGACATTTACTTCTGATATGTCTTTGCCTCTTATCATGTCCTCTTCAGACATCCATGTTAGTTTTGTCCAATTTCAGGACCTAAAATGCTGTCTTTGTGCAGAAACTAGGTGGAGCTACCGCAGAGATTATGTCTGACCTTCTAGCCTTTGAAGCTGATAGGAGGGCTGTAAATATTACAATTAATAGGTGATTTTTCTTGATTGATGGCTCCTTTGATTGGTGTTTGTTCTCGTACTGTTTTGCTATCTGGCTGATTTTTCATGGTTGCTTTCTTGTGTCTTGTTGCATGCAGTATTGGAACTGAGCTCACACGAGATGATCGTCGAAAGCTTTACTCAAATTTTGGGTTACTGTACGTTTTACAAGCTCCTCACTATCAGTTGAACTGCCAGGTGCCCCATTTTGTCTGATAGATTGTTTGTCCTTCGCAGGTATCCATATGGTCATGAGGAGCTTGCTGTTTGTGAGGACATTGATCAGGTAAGCTCCTACAGATGAATGGCATGAACTTCAATAACTTGTCAGTTCTTCCGGTTGTGCGATCTTTGTTCATTTCGAGCAACAGTTCAATCCAATTTTGACAAGGTGCTGTAATTTTGTACTTGGGTAAATTATGCAGAATGTTCGTTCATTCCTATTATAGATGGATTTGTGCTTGTGAGTAGTGAAGTGGGGTTGAAATCTTACCTGTGCTCTTTCACTTTTAAAATGAAAGAATAAAAAAAGAAAATCCAAAAAACTCATCGGAGTTGTCAATATGCATTTATAGTGGTAACTGAACCCAAAAAAAAGGTCTGAAGGAGTTCTTCTTTCAGTTGATTGTATAATGTGGTACTCTTGACTCATGATTCATGAGACATTCAAATCAAATCTTGGTTGTCATGAAGAAGAGAGAAACATTGGGGATACTTTACCTACATGTCAAAAGGCTAAGAGAGAAAAATGAAAGAAATGAAAAGAAAAGGACAAAAAAATCATGTTCATGATTGGTAACATTGATGCGTCCCTCAGTTCTACAGTTCTGCTAGGGGCTTAGCAATCACGGGTGTGTCATTTTGTGGTGTTGATCTTTCCTGGATTCAACATTTTAGCTTGATTTTGATAATTTAACTTCTCTACCAATCATTTGTGTGGTTATGCTGAATAAGAGCTCTTTCTGTGGGATTTTGTAGGTTCGTGCTGCCATGGAGAAATACCCTCCATATCAGTCTATTTTTTCCAAAATATCATATGGGGAGACCCAGATGTTAGACAAGGCATTCTATGAAGAAGAGGTGAAAAGGCTATGCTTGTCATTCGAACAGCAGGTATACACATCTGGCATGAGTTTGCCAAACTTGAATACTGTGGTCAGTGGTGGTACCTAGTTTTGTATCATGGAAACTGTACGAATGGGCATATGATCACCTTTATCATATGATCAAGGTAGATGACTAGGAATCTTGTGGTATTTCTCCCTTAGGAATGCAATATTATTCAGCCAAGAGCTCATTTTCCTTTTAATTTGTCACTACTCTTCAATATACCTGTGAATTGCTAGGCATGGAAGCTGCAACGTTTTTCTTCTTTTGCGTGTGCATGCATGTGCATGGGCTTGGGTTCATGCATGTAGATGTCGCTATCAATAAATTTGTAACTAAAGCCATCTTGGCTTCCACTTGGGTTAAATTTTACTTCTTTCCCAAGCCCAGTTTTTGTACTGCACAACTGTGAACTCAGGTCCTGCTATCTTCATGTTATTGTACTCCAAACCGATTTTAGCTAATCTGAAATTTGAATTTGCATCCACTTCCAGCATAATGAGGTCGATGCACTTACTACAATATCAACAGGTCCAGCATCTTATTACCTAGACCACTGATGCAATGATTCCACTTTCCACCACAGATGTCTAGGTCATGTTCAAGCTGGAAGTTTGCATAATCAGATTGATGACTGAATTCAACCCAAACCTGGAATTGCTTGAACCAGGTGAATAAAAATCAAACCAAAACTCATGTCTAAGCAGATTGAAACCAAGTCAAAAATGGCTCACCCGGGTTTGGGTTGTGTGCTCGGAAAGCCACAGCTCTTATAGTGAAATCCAAGATGGCTGGCACTGCAGAAGTGTTTGTGTTTTTTTTTTTTTCATTTACTTATTCATGCTATTCGTATTCTCTGATGGAGGTTTTATGTGACATTTGAGGTTTTATTTGACATGCAGTTCCATTATGGGGTTTTCTTTGCATACATGAGATTGAGGGAGCAGGAAATAAGGAACCTGATGTGGATTTCTGAATGCGTAGCTCAAAACCAGAAGTCTCGAGTTCACGACAGTGTCGTGTTCATCTTCTAGACATGTTTTCAGGTTGGAATTGTGAAGACCGGGTCCTTCCACATTGATGTGTACCTCTGCTGCCATCTGTTCTGTGGTGGAAGTTGTTGTATCGTCACAGCTGCTCACCTTGTGGCTCTCGTGAATTGCATGGATAATAATTACGTAGCTTGGGAGTTTTGTGTTTAAGGCAAGAAGTGTTGTATCTAAGTTGCTTGGTCATAGAAACCTTCCTAATTCTTGAAGAAGGGGATTGTTCTGGAATTGCATTAGATTTATATTCGGCAAATCATGAATAAATGTTTTTTTTTTATAGACTCGGGCAGCTTGTGATGCAGCCTGTAGCCTGGCCTCCATGTACAGGGTTAAATCTCTCATCCAAAAGAAGTCCTCATTTGAAGTGTTTCTGTGCTGCCCTTTTGAACTTAAAAAGGGTCTTCCCAGCATGCGCACAGCTTGTGATACCTTACTCCCTTTTTAATGTCGGTGATCTAAGATGTATGGGTGAACATTTAATGTTAGTCGGTGTAGAGATATTTTCTAGGGAGTGCATTGCTGGCTTCTTTTCCCTTAAAATCCTTCCATACAAAATTTGTAAAAACAGTACCCCCGTCTCTTTCCACCAGAGAACAAAATCCTATAAATCTCTGCTAAGGGAAGGCCTGTTTCCAAATGCTTCATGGCAACGTCAAGTGCTCGTTGAAATTCACTCCATTGCATTTTTTGTTTGTGCCCGCTAGTTAAAATATTAAAATCTTCACACATTAGTTCCATGGACCATCTTATACACCAGTGGGATTGTTCATGGGCTTCGATGATCTGATTTTCTCGCCCTATTATTATATCCAAGTAATGGTCCGATCCGACAAGATTGTAGAGAGGTAATAAAAATAAAATGAAACAAAGCCCCGAGGCATCACTTTTTCGTCGAAAATTTCTCCTTATTTGCCTTTAGTTTTTGAATTAGTGGTGAAGAATGGTGAACCGTCCAGTTTAAATTATACCTCAAAAGTCTGTTCCAATTATTACTTTTTATTTTATTTTTTATTAAAATGTCTATGCTATCAGACATCATTTTCTGCTCTGCAGACATTAACATTTTTTTAAATCCCCCCTTCTAATACACTTTCTATCAAATTACTCATTGGACACAACCATCCCTTGGGCCCATTTTTGGCAGTTGAAATTGAGGTTGGGGTCCCCGCTCCCATTGAATTATCCGTTTCGGTGCTGCAACGCACTTAGGAGAATTCAAACGCGTATGAAAATGACATAACAGACCACAATCATGTTGCGGAGTTCGATCTTATGTCTCCCAACTTATTTGTTCAGGTAAACGATTGCTTGAAAATGGAGGGGAAAAAAATAATAATAAAATCCAAGTCATCCACCGCGAACAATGAATATGATGTGATGGGGAGAGTCAGTGGAAAGTTCTGAATGCCCTTCAAATTTTCTTAAATTGCACATTCGCTCTCATCCATATATTCAAAATTTGTAGCATATTTTAGAAATATTCCTGCAATTAATGTCCATGGAAAAAATGTCATTAAAGTTTGATAGATGCTAAAAATACCCCTGCAAACTGGCGTTGCCAAATCATGAACATATCTAATAATAAAAATTTCCCCCCCATTTGGATTGTTTAATAAAATTACATCATTGAAAAACTTACAAATAAATCCAACATTGGTTTCTTGTGATTTTTGCAAAATAATATATAGTGGACATAGAATTGGCTACACCTAATGGATGGTCCATGAAAGTGATGAGAGTGTCAGCAAGCACAATTCAACTTTTGAAGCCTAGAAAACCCATCACATCTTCAGGAAGAAGAGGAAGAGGAATGTTCACATGATGCAAAGACCTTGGGATTGTTTCAAGGCTATCATGCCATTCATGATTGCGTGCAAGAAAAGAGAGACTTTTTTCTTTTTTTCTTTTTTTTGATTTTTTCAAATTTTCAGATGGGTATAGAAGGAGTTGCTGACTAGCTGGGGCACACCATGACACATGCCACGTGCAAGTGTCACATTTTCCACACCGGCACATGGAGTGCGGAGGCAAGCTAGGATAGCACCACTTCTGTTTGTATTCAATGGCAGTTTTTAAATTGGATATGTTGGAGGAGCGGCCTCACCTTATCTATTTATCTATTCTTCTTCCCCTTTTTTTTTATTTTTTGAATTCAAAAGATTTTGAAATTAGCTTGGCTCCAACTGCATATGTGATTGTCGGTTGCCCCGGTTATAGGATGACTCTGCAATCGGGGTGAAAAGTGAGCCACAAGATTAACATTTGAATCATCATGTAAAATATAAAATATTTACTTGGATAACCATTAAATATAAGAGAAGGTAAAAAAAAAAAAAGAAGTGTAGAAGAAATATAAGGTAATATTAGTGTAATAAGACAATATTAGTATAATTGGAGTTGACATTCACTATAAGTGAATAAAAATAAAATAAACAAGTCTTTTAATAACTAATATAAGGTGGTAACTAAAAATATAGATAATAATAATAAATAAACAAAAATATATTTGTTTGGAAATAAAAGAGGGGTAAAAGCCCCCCTTAAGATTTGCAAAAAAAATTTCTCTCTCTTTACTCTATACTTATCTAATATTTAACTATGCTAATGTGAGATCTCACATCGCCCGGGTGAGAGCGGGAGTCTTGGCTTAAGTGTGGGGGCTCGTGGTAATCTGTCGAGGCACCTTTTGTAGGACAAAACCTTTCGACAGTAGCCCGGGTTGTTATAATTGGTATCAGAGCCGACCCACAATAGTCCTGACGGGAGTATGCTCAGCGAGGACGTTAGAGCCTCTAGGGCGGTGGATGTGAGATCCCACATCATCCGAGTAAGAGGAAAAGTCCTAGCTTAAGTGTGGGGGCTCGTGGTAATCTGTGAAGATGTCTTTTATGGGACAACTATGCGGGTGGGTGCTGGGTGTGACCTTGGGACATAACCCAAAGTGAACAACACCATAACAACAGCCCGAGTTGCTACAGCTAACTATCTTGCTTTTTATCATTTACTTATCTTTAAAAAGTTGTCTTATTTTTTCTTTATTCATTGTATTGCTTATGTTATCCTAATGCTACTACTATCATTATCTCTTCTTTTATATATTTTCACAGGAAAATAAGAGTCACTTTTATCTCACATAAACTTTCACATTATTATCAACTTTTTAAAAAAATATATATCTATTTTATTATTATTTATTTATTATGACATCAATCTTTCTACACTGATTACATTATTACCTATCTTTTCTCATTATTTTTTTTAAAAACTTTTTCTCTTCTTTCACATTTGTTTTGCCTCAGATCAAACACACCCCAAGGGGTTGTTAAATTATACATGCAATAAAAAAGGAGATTTTTACATCCTTACCTGTTACACCATGTATTCAAACACAATTGAGAAGAATGATAAGCTGGGATTTGGTCTGAAGAGAGGGGTTGATATTGCTAGGATGATCTAAATCTAATTGAATAGACTGTCTGGGCCAGTGATTTCAAGAGCCCTGGCACATGGATGTCCTTACAACTGTAAGTGGGTCAAGATGCTTTTGTTGTTTGGGGGATAATGATTCTCAAATCACTCTTCCACCCTCTCGCTCTCTCTCTATCTATCTATCAGTGTGCCTTTAGTGTAGCAGTTAAATTAATGATGGCATGTGGCACGCCGTGCTGGTGCCACTGAGAGACGTAATTACAATGCCTTGGATGACAGGCCACTTTCCAACTTGTCCTCTCCAGCTCATGCTTCATATAAAGTCCATGATTCCATCCTCCCTGCATCGGACATGTGCACAGGAGTTAAAATAAATCCCCCCACACATGGGTGTAGAAGGCTTTGCTTAGGCAACAGAACATGCACCAACATGAACGTGCACGTGGCATGTAGGGTTGGAATCCATTTCTTTTCCCCCAACAATTATTCGGAGCTCCACTGCAAGACACAAGACTAGTATACAATTTTGAATAGAAATATCTATCATTAACAAAGAGGGCTGACATTCGAGATTAAGTGCACATGGATTTTTCGTATTTTCTTTGAATGCCTGCATGAATAATGGTTTTCACTCAATCTCAAGATATTCGTTCTAGTATTCCCTTCATATGAGAGCCCGTGTAATACATCCCGCTTGACAACTTAATCTCTCCTATAGTCCCCTCGAACCTAACAATGCCTCCCAACTCACGGAGAATAAAGAAAGGCTGTGATTCAATGAGGTTGGCCCTTCTGATCTCCCCGGAGTCTTTTCATTTTGACGTCATCACAGTAGAATTCAAGAAAGGGATCTGAATATAAAAACAAGTCTCAATAGCCATTTATTCTTACATTTTCCTAATAATCTATATCCTTACCTGAGTTTTCAACGCATGCCGTTAAAAACTAACACTCCGTTACTAGCTTAACTGACTTCAGTTACCAGTGTTTGACAAAATCCCCAGTGAACCCCTTATTCCTTTTTCCGCTGTTCGACCTTGGCCTGAAAGACCTTGCCCACTCTTGTCCGAATGCAATTGCTTGCTCTGCTACTGCCGTCTGTCGTTCGACCACCCATTTCGTATATTGCTGTATTTTCCATGCCTCAACATTGTCCATCTGTCGCTTTTTCGTATCTTTCGCGCGGCTTCAGACTACATCGAGGCTTTAGATTGTGTTGATGTTGATTCTGCAAAAGATGATTCTGTAACTTCACATCACTTCTGCTCTTTTGGGTTCATTGGCAATGGGTACAAATGATCATGTAAATGCATTCCCCGTAACAATTATGGTCTTTTTCTCGCCAATGCCCATAACAATCATGACTTCCTATCAATTTCAACATTATTTACTTCAGGGTGATCTTGTATACTACTTTCTCAAGTTTACAAAATTGTAAATCCATTCTCGTAAATTTAAAAATTGCAAATGGGTCCCCATATTTTCAAATCGTTCACAATTTTACAAACTTACGAAGCCAACATTAAATTTTCAAATTTACCGAAGGTGAATATACGATTTCATAAGCTAGAGTGGCAATTTGCAAATAACCATTTGACTTACAGCTCCATTTTTATTCTTTATCTTCTGTTATTTATTTAAATGCTTATTAGCCATCATGTTGACCTTTTCTTTTCTACAATCGAACTATTTTGTCATTAAAAATTATATATTTTACCTTTATCCAATGTTTTAGAGGAATAAACATTACATTGCTGCTTGTCCAAAAAAGGCCCAAGAGTTTTAAAGAGGGCGTGGACAGCCAGCCAGATATCACAACTGTCTGATACCACGTTGGCACATGTGGTGGCATTAAATCATAAGCCTCGTACAGCGCGCGTGGGATATTCGCAGGAAAAGCTCGGGATACGTTTCCACCACTCATTGCACACATAAAAGGAATCCCTTTCTCCTGAAAGTTTTCCACCACTTAAAAATGGAGGCCTCCACCCAAAAGGATCAGGCAATCCAGGCCGTCAGCGACTGTCCACAAAATGAACGGTTCGGAACGCATGTAGCAAAAAAAAAAAAATTCAGATTGTTGATATCATCTTCCCCAAGTGGATGTTGGAAGAGTCAGACCTCAATTTTAAATGCGTGGCAATGGCAAAAGAGGCTAGGGCCACGTCAGAGTTCCCGCCTGAACTCTTAAATGGTGTAAAACCAACATTCAGAGTGCATCGTAAGGCCCACCTCAATCCCCATCAAAATAATCATTCTCTTCAAGGTAAAAATTCTTCTCTTTTTTCTGTCCATATCTTTCATCGTCGCTCCCCTCTATTTTATTTATCTTGTCTATTGTAACAATCTTAATTTTTTTGTTATTATTTGTATTTTTACCTACCAATTACCATACTAATCTTATTTTTTGGTACTTATTTATAAATTTCCATTGATTATTTACTTTATCTTTATTCGTTCTATGACCAACATCCTACTTGTGAACTTATTCTTTTATTTTCTTTTATATTTACAATTATCCAAACATACATTCAAAGACAGTTGCTCCACCTAATGGATGAATTTTCCAAAGACCGCAGCATGGAGACTTAGCCTAATGGGCGTTCCTGATTGGCAACATGCGTAGAGGACACTGAATCCACATGCAGCCAGCTGTAGAGGACGAAGGTTCCGGTGCACCACACACATATTTTGATTTTCGAATGGGCAATTAAAGTATGGAAGATGATACGCTATGGATACGGTTACCTACTTTCGAGTATGTGGGCCATAGTGCTATAAAACCAAACGTTTGAATCCTAAGTTTTTGACTGGCCACACTTATTCTTAATCTTTTATTTTCCTAATCTATCTATCTATCTATCTATCTATCTATATATATATACACACACGTGTGTGTGAAGAAAAATGGTACTGGTACATGTGCGTGGACGTGTTAGTTATTATTCAATTGATTGATGTTGTCTACATATGCAGATTTGTGGGCGGCAATCGATTTAGAAATGTGAGGTGCCCCTTCGGAGTTTTTTCAAAAAATATCATCTCATCTCTAGCATGCGGCCATGCTTTTGTCACTGCCCGAAAAATCCTGAATTTTAAACAGGTGGCCGCCTAACACACAACATTTCAAAAGTGGGTTTCCATTTCATGCTCTGTGGATGAATCTCTGCACTTGATATGCAGGCAGCTAGAGACTATATATGGCTAATAAATACTAGGCTAGGAATTCTTCTTCTTCTTCTTCTTTTCATTTTCCTGTTGGTTTTGGCCTATGGATCACTGGCACTTCCTCTGTTAAGTGGGGTTATTTTTTTTGTTTTTTTTTATTTTTTGCTTTTGATGCATCAAATATTTGCACCCACAGGAATCCAGATGAAATATATAATCCAACTCGTAAGTTCATTCATCTCATCTGTCACACTCTGTCAGTGTATCAAAGCCTCTTACTCCCCAAAAATTTCTGGACATCAGCCTGTGAATAATTAGTTAAGCATGATCCACTAAAGGTGGTCTTGGGCCTGAGAATGAGAGTGTTTAGTGTCCTTTCTTTCCTTGAAAGGTAAGAAATGAAACCCTTATTGACCAAACAAAGATTAGATTAGAAATGGGTGTTTGGTCATTTACATGGAGCTTTGCTTTGGTGCACTGGCATTGACAATGGTGTGGGTGCCATTCACAAGCATACCATTACCTCAGGACTAAGGATTCCCTGTGGGCAATGCTAAAAGTTTCTTGGTGCTGCGAAAAATAAGAAATTTTCCCCTAAAAAATAGCTTCTTCGTAAAACCCATCATTTTTTACATCACCAAGGAATTTTAGATTAATATATGCGGTAAAATTAAAAAAAAATTACCAATGTATTTAATACTAGGCAGGCTTTAAATAGCAACGATTCTTCACTGACCAAAGAACTACAAATTGGGATCCTGCCAATTTTTGTAACGGTAAAGAAGAAAGAATGACTTCCAATGTCAAACATGTGGCGCATCGGAGCGCATTTATTTGTCAATTAATGCCGGCTAAGAAAAAGAAAAAGAGTCAAAAGGACAAATCTCAGTTTAAAAAATGAAAAATTGGGCGCATTGAAGAAATAATGCAAAATAAAGAGCTAGTGGAAGGTGTTGTGAATAAAAAAAAATAAATTGATGTGGTGTCGGATGATACTCCAAATGTCAGAAACTGTGAAGATTGCATGTGTTGACATGGGGGTGGTTCACAAAATTGATGAGTGGGTTGCAAGGAAAATGGGTGGAAAATATGATGAGGCCAGCACAGCAAGTGTGGGAATGTGGCAGAGTAGATTCATGGAGTGCAACTCAAGTTAGTTGTGAGAGGAAAAGGAGTAGTCAAGAGAGGGACAAAGGGTAGGCCCATCATTTGTAGTCATTGCATCAAAACCACCTTCCGTTGTGCCGTCACTTTAACATCCTTTGTTCTCATCCCTTTCCTTTTCTTTATTCCTGTTTTATTTTTTTCTTCTTATTTTATTCCCATTTTGAAAACGGTTGGGTGCGGTGCGGTGCGGTGCCCCTCTGGATAATGCTTTCCTTCCAACCCTTTTTCTTTCTGATTAGGTGGTTCACTCTATATGGATTCTTACTCCAACAATGGCCAATTAAAAATGCATGAACACCCTAGAGTCATTAACCATGGTTGGGCTTTTATTGTCTTCGGATAATGGTGAAACCATGGAAGAGAAAAATAAAACTAAAAAATAGAAGATGATGATGATGATTAAAAATATAATTAATGATAAAAAAATTAAAACTATAGCAAATGTCAAGCAGAAAAGTACACATTTTTGTAACCCTTACCTTTTGCATGGTGAATTTAAACACCATTTTATCGGTCTCTTCCAGCTATAATCATTTTGACCCTAAATTAGAAGAGCTGAATTAGGGTAATGCATGCTACGTATAGATTACGATTTTTTTATTTTTAAATCACAAGGCTGCAACAGCATTGACTGATTTCAATGTGAAGGCGCACCAATCATTTTGAATTTTAAGACCCAAAACGAAGGCTCATATCATTGACATATCCAACGGTCCAGATGCAATTTTAGCTACAATCTCTCCCCATTCCTTGTATTTTTACTGGTTATTACTGCTGCTCTTCACGAGGTGGGCGGCCAGCAGGTTGAGCAGAGCAAGCCGTAGCCACCGTTTCTCTGCTGCTTGTATTTTTCTTTGTCAAACTGCAGAACGGCCAAACACGGCAACCATACAGCCCAGCTTCCAAGTACAGCACATGGCAGGAAGAGTGGCAGTTTGGGTCAGTCCCTTGCAATCTTTATAACATATTTCTCATTCTGCTTATTTAAAAAAAAAAAAAACCCAAAAAAAATAATTATAAAATTTCATTATAAATATTTTAGAAATAAAAATCGTAGGAAGCAATGAAAGATTGATTGCCAGGAAAGCTTTCCTTTTCAAGATAGATGATTTGAGGTGCATAAGCTCCACTTGGAAGTCAGTTGCAGCTGCTTGTGAGGTCTTTGGATGAAAGCGAGGTTACCCACCACCAGAGAGTTTTATTTTTTTATTTTTTTGAATTTTTTTCCAATGTTAATGAGAAACTGTCAAAGGTGTTTGGCGGCCACATCGACTGTCTATTGATGCGTGCTTCAACCTAACAATTAGAATACAATGTTCAAAGTTTCACTTGCATGTTAGAAAACCGAAGGCTGGGTACACGGTCAAATCATGCTCTAGCTACCCTGGGGTAGGACTTCCTGCAGATGGCTCAAAAATATAATAAAATATAAAAATTCTTATCCGGTGCCTACACATGGGTTTCAAACTAACCCTTGTACTTTTATAATTTTGTTATTTAGATGAATTTGCCAAAGACTGCGAAAGCTAAATAAATTATTCCATTTATTCACTTTAAAGCAAGCTCACCTTGTTTTCGTTTTTTTTTTTTTACATTATTTTCATCAGTCGATTTAATTCTCTTGGATTCTTTATCTTATCTTCCTAACCAAATATCCAATTTCTTATTTTGTATTGTGATTTTGTTTGGTGTTCTTCCTAAGCCGCAATTTCATTTCATTGATCATGTGGAAGCTGGACACTACAATTGACTCTAATTACGGAGATTATGGTCATACAATAAACAAAGTTAAAATGGATAGATAGTAATAAATAATATATATATAATAATTTAAAAAAATAAGTTAGTTGTGGAATGAATATGCCACATCACTCTTTAACAAATAAAACTTTCTTAAAAATATAATTTCCCTTTTCCTTTTACCCAAACAAAATAGGAACAATTTTTTCATAAAACATATTTATCTTAACAATCTTAATTTTTTAATTATTATTTTTCTTTCCATGTCAAAAAGCCTATTTATTTTCATGTTATTCAATTTGTGACTGATATTGTCTCTCATACTAGCATCCTTTTTGGTTATATCGTCTTTAATTTAATTTTATTTATTTTTGTCATCAAGTCAATCACAGGATTAAAATAGATAGATTTTTTCAATGGAAAGATAGCTAATGAAATATAATCAATAATAATAAAAAAGAGAAAGTAAGATTATTGAAAGATAGCCTACGACATTAGTAATTGGAATGGGGTGATTTTATAATTGCGGTAATTTATGCAATTGGAAGTAAAGAAGGAATTGAATGTTGCGGTGGATTGACCCACCCACTTTCAGTCGTACCAAGTTGTGAAATTTCTGCAATCATTCGACTCTGCATTTTCAAATTCAAAAGACGCCGCGGTAAAGGTAATACCAAGGCACATTGAGAAGAGTGACTGTTATAAGGGCCCCCTAATCTCTTTACTTTCCGCTCTGTATCTAGTCATTTTCCACAGTCTCAGAAACGGATGGAGAAAAAAAGGAAAATCGTTTCTCTGCTTTTCTCGCATTCGCTATCTCTTACTTGTCCCCGACCAAACACCCCCAAAATTTCAAAATAGGATAAAGGAAAGGAGAGAGGAGAGAAATACCAAAAAGAAGAGAAGAAGAAGAAGAAGAAGAAGAAGAAGAAGGATGTGAAAAAGAGAACAAAGAAAAAAATAATTAAGGAGTGGCGGGGTGGGACCCCATCTTCTTTTTAACCCATCATCAATTCAGAAAGAATAGAGAGAAGTAGAGGGGAGAAGGAAAAGCTTCAACGTCACGATAGTGAGAGGGGGAGAATGGTAAAAGACAGCTAGCATTGAAGACAAGGGGCTCACCTACCTGACCAACCGCAGTAGAAGAAGAACCCACTACCTTCTCTCTCTCTATTTACCTCCAATTTTCTTGCGGGTAGCTGGGGTTTTGGCTCTCTGAGCTGAGGTCCGTCCTTCCTCTGTCATCTTGGATTTTTCATGGCAATTCGGGCGGGAACTAGGAAATAGGAAGCTGTAGACCCTTTAGAGAAACATAGCAGCTCTGCATATTTCAAAGGTATGCTTTCAGACCTCTCTCCCACTCACTGGAAATATTATTCTGACAAAAGCTTTGATTTTTATTTTATTTTTTTCTCTCTTCTTCTTCTTCCTCCTCCTCTCAAATTGCAAATATTTCTCTAAAAATCTCTTCTTCTTTCTTCCTAGCTTTTTCCAAATAGAAAATTTAGAGGGCAAGTGCCATCATGCGTTTAAAGCTAACAGGTGCTCTGTTTACTGTTTTTCTTTTTTCTTTTTTTAATTTTTTCCGTCAGCAGTATTTACATTGAAGGATGGGCTAGATTTTAAGTTCAAATTTTAGTACAAAAGTCATTTTTCTTTCCCAAATTTCCACTGTATCTTCAGTTTTCCTCAAAAACAAAAACAAAAAAAGGAAGGAAAAAAAAGCTTTTTCCAGTCATTTTTCTTCAGTGGAAAATTAGAAATAGACTCTTAATCTGTAATAATGCTGTCATATTTATGCCCAATGTTGGAAATTACTGGCAAACCGCAGGGAAAAAATCAGACTACACTGTAAAAATTGTCGGTTCCCCACAAGAGAGAATTATTCTGTTTTGATATTTAAAGATTTGATGGCCGGCCATTTACTAGACAGTCATGACTACCAATGCTCAAATGCCCATGACTAGCAAGTTAGAAGACTGCCAATAATGACGATTATGGTATTTATACTTAAAATTTAAAATTTCACTCTCAATGATATACATTGATAAGACATCACTGTTGGAACCATGTGAAAACCTTGCAAGTGGATATGCCAAGGTATGGAAATGCATTTTCCATTAATAAATAGACGTGACATGTAACTATTTTTTTTCATTACTATCCATATTTTTATTATTTTTTCATTTTATTTATTTTGTTGCTGACATTATCTCCCATATTATTTCCATTTCTGTTACCCAAATTTCTTCCAATTCCATATTTTTATTTTTGATCAAAGGCGTCGGTGGACAACTCCACAGTGTCTTGGGCCCACAATGAGGGAGTGGGCCAGAGTAGAAAATCAGATGTCTTTAAATTTTCTGAGGTTCTGCTAATTTCCATTTTAAGCCGATGGCTGCCCACCAAATGACTCGTCTGTATCGCCCATCGAAATTATCACCCATGGATAAGTACAAAGCATGCAGCCGGCCTCGGAAATTCGTGTCCCAGAATACCCAATTTTCCTTTTTTGAATTTTTGGTGGTTTATCCAATTTCATCCTTACCTCCAGCGTATCCCGTGACACATGTTCTGTGTTCCACACCTTTTTTTGGGTTTGCCATGATACAGCCACATGGCAGGTAGATTTTTTTTTTCTTTCTCTCTTTGCTGGTTGCTTTTTCCGAAGACATACTTTGGAAGAGATGTTCCACCAGCACCAACATCCCATCATTATCTGCCCTTGATTTTAGGCCATTTGGTTGAGAATTATTGACACCCACAAATCAGGTGGACCACACAACATGGAGAAAACAGGGATGGGATACCTTCAGTTTGTTGCATTTATGTCACATCTCACCCTCAAATACTCTTCCAAAATGGCAGGATAAAGGTTTCAAAGAGTAATGCTGATCCAAAAATAGGTACTCTAGAAAGAGATTTTATGAGAAATTTCAATGTTTGCTGTCGGTGTAGCCCATTTAATATTTGTACTGTTGTTGATAGTGATATTTTGTTTAATACAAATGAAAATGGGCCAGATCCATTTTTCTTAATTGGCATAGTGGTTGAAGATTGTGCCATGTGCCCATTGATGGGAAGTTAGCCATCTGCAGGGAACACCAATGCAGCTAACATGTGTTAGACCAATCAGATTGCTGAGGGGGAAATGCATTGATCTTGCATTCAGATCAATTTTGGGCTATGGTTACTTAAGCCCAATCGGGCTAAAAAGAGGGTGGCAAGGCAGAAAACGAGGGCTGAAGCGTAGTGATAACCCATCGGAACCGCCACCCTGCGAGTCGGAATAAACAGAGTAGACGTCTACCGGCCATAGGCATCTGAACCACTTCACATGCATGACGTTTATCTTTGAACATTATCCCTCCTCTTCTTCACGCTACCAAAAATTCTAACTTCCAAACGCTATTTAAAAGCTTTTTGAAAAACCCCGATGAATGCTGGTATTGATTCTGAGCTGGCATGTTTACAGGACAGCTCGAAACAACATGCTTGGAGCAGCAAGCATAGTTAATGAAAATGATTCCGTAGAGGAGTCTTACTTGCAACAAGCAGATGAACTGTTGGTTTTTGGCAATGAGGATGATGTTGAAGGGGGTGGAGGAGCAGGAGAGACTAATGGAGCAAATGCAACTCTGCCCTGGGAGTTGAATGGTCTTGGGAATGGCAGTAATGGCAATGGAGAATATCTCAATTTATCGGTGAGTCATTTTTAAACTTCGAAATTCCTGCTTCTCTAAGAAAACCCTGTTAAAAATACCATAGCCTTGGCTCCACAAAACCAGATTACAGTACATGGAAGAAAGATCCACTTAAGCTTTTGCTGATGATTATAGCCACAGATGGACCATCGATACTGTCTGGATAATGACAGTGTTGAAGATGATGGTCTGAAACTTCTAAGTCTGCCAGCCCACATGAAACTTTATGCACATCTAATTTTGATATTTTATATACAAATCGTAAAGGGGAATTCCGGGGTTGCTGCCATTTTTTATTTTCATGTGGGTGCTTTGTTTTATCTGCGCTTGTAGAAGTAGCCGGTGTGCTTGCAGCTGAAACATTTCATGTGGCCTGGCTTACAGCTTAGGGAATCCTCACGTCATCTTTACTTTTTGCTGCATGTGATGAGTAGGAAAGCGACCTAGGCATCCTAGTCCTTTGGGACTCCTTGAAGTAGATTGCAGAGGCGCAGAGTTCGATTGTATTAATGAAAATTGTCTTATTTATTTTTTCTTCACCATCACTTGTATTTCCAAATATACCTCTATCTTTTTACATTATTAACATTATTTATTTTTGACTTTTTCAATTTATGGCTAACATCATTTTCTTCCATTCCCCCTCCCGTTCAACTGTTTTCACAATTTTCCTTTCCTATTCCCATTCTGCAAACACACCTTAACCAAACTCAGCCTTATTTAGTTAAGGTACAGTTAAATCCGTCTTATTCCTACGCATCAACTTGGACCAAAACACGTGTCAAAGATCTCCGACTCCGACTTATTGCAAAAACAATAATCAATTTTAAAATATGTTTACCCAGACTTTTATAGGGTGCTGGGTTGGGTTGGAATGATGTGATTATAATCTGACTAATTCCATCAAATCTAATTTTATTAAATCTTTAATTCTCAATCCATCCTTTCATTTCTTCCAACATGCTAATCTTTATTTATTTACTTTTAACATTAATATATCTGAAATTATCTTTTACAAGCATATTTGTAGCAATCAATTAGTGACTCAAGTTATTAAATTAAAATTAGCTCAAATTTAATAAGTTTGGATTAGGTTTGGGTTGAACTCAACCTAACCAAACACATAAACGGAGTTCCGTTGATCATTTTACAAAGAGATTTAGGGTTTGCATCCCTAGTCTTTTGCATGTAGTTCATGTCCTAATCTATTTTCCGCTCTTTTCTTTTTCATTTTTTCAGTGTGAGGACGTTGCCCAACTTGAATGGCTGTCCAACTTCATAGAGGATTCTTTTTCTGCAAATATGGGAATTGCTGATAAACTTACCAACAGCAACAGCAGCAGCAGCAGCAGCAATAGCAACAGTAACCTCGTCGACAATTCATCTTCCATCGTCAAGGACTCTCAGTTCCAGACCTCAAGCCCTGATTCAGTCCTTGAAAGCAGCAGCGCTAGCTCTGGAAAACTTCTGCCTCTTGGCCCTAATACTGTCGTCCCAGGCCGTGCTAGGAGCAAGCGCCCACGTCCATCATGTTTCTCTACTCGCTCACTCGCCCTTATTTCCCCAACCTCCTGTGAAACCTGTGAACCCACTTTGCAGCTATCTCCAGACTCCTCAGAATCCGAATCCAAGGCCAACCGGAAGTCCTTCAAGAAAAGGAAGCTTCAACTACATGCTGACGTTTCCGTTCGGAAATGCTTGCACTGTGGGATACAGAAGACCCCACAATGGAGGGCGGGGCCGATGGGCCCCAAGACGCTGTGCAATGCATGTGGAGTACGTTACAAGTCAGGCCGGCTCTTCCCAGAGTATCGCCCTGCAGCTAGCCCAACATTCGTCCCATCTCTGCATTCAAACTCCCACAAGAAGGTTTTGGAGATGAGGGTGAATTCAGGTGAGAAATCGCCAGCTCCAGTGCCGGAATTCGTAAGAAAGACGACCCATTTGCTGGAATGCAACTGAAAGTGGTGGTGCTAGTGATAGATTTAGAGAATATCCCTTTTGGGTTTTCATTTTTTGTATATATGCGTAGCTAGTTATAGTGCAAACATAGAAGACTACATGTAGTAGTGTTTAAAAAGAGGAAAACTGGGCTCGAACTTCTCAATGAAGCATGTGGACCGTCCAACAATAGGCTGCAACCCACATGTCATTCGGAGTGGAACATTGTATGGAAGAGTGAAGAGGGAATGGAGGGGTTGATAGAAGATTAGTATTAGGTGTAGGGATTGTTGGATCAGGTTGTAGCTCTTCTTTGTAGGTAGGTATTGAATTTGTGCTTGTTGAATTCTTTTTGCAGTTGAACTCTTGTTAGAGAAATGTTAGTTGTTTCTATCTTCTTTCTGTCAGCCTCTACTTTCAGAAAGCATTTCAGTGTTCCAATCCCCACTCTGTTTGGAAAGCTGAAAATGGGTTTTGCTATATATGGTGGGTTTTGTTGTTTGTACTGTATAAGAAGATGATTATTGAAATGGGAAGGCATATGCTGTTGTTGGTAATATATGCAATGAATCAGTGGTTAAGATATTTGTTAGATAAAACTCAAATGTTAGAAATTCCGAAATAGTAAGTAAATAATAAAACTTACAACAAAATTCGTAGTTCAAGGCTTGACATCAATTCTCAATTCCTCAAGATAAATTTGTTGTCCTCTCTACGTGTAAATTGAGATATAAGTGCAATTTGTCTTCAGGATATAATGAACCACGAATTAAAAATAATAATAAGATTTGCACTTCTAAGTGTTGAACAAATCCTCAAATAGAAACTTTTTTAAACGCTAAAAATTATGTAGACAAAGATGAAAATAGTAAGGCTACCTTGACTTCTCATTGTATCAAGCAGAAGAAGATTTTGATTACCTTGGCATGAATCTTTACTACAATTAAATAACTTCTATAGAATCCTGATGTCTCTCTACATAAGACACTAAGACACCCTTTCAGAACTCTAAACAACTCTTAATTTCAGAAACACAACCTTTCACTTAAATAGCCAAAGTTAAGTAATTTATTTTGTCAGTTTCGGATGGTTTAACTAAGTATAACTACCAAAATAAATTAATTAATATTAAGATATCCTAACTTCTTAGCTCACGTGCAAAGTGCAAAGTGCGTCAATACTGACGCCAAAAGATGCCCAAGCAGCTCTTGCGCCCACATTGCACGCATGTGGACGGTGCAAATTCAAACCTAGGCATTCTATAACAAAATCTTACTTTGTCACCACTATGCTACATAATAATTTTTGAAATATCTTTAATAAAAAATAATTATCATTATTATTTTTTGAAATTTATTTAACAAAATTAAACACCGGCAACTTTTTATAGGTCTTGGACTTCCGAATAGTGCTCTGAAGTCCGAACATCGCACGATTGGTTTCAAAGCCAATAACAGGAGGAATGCATTAACAAAATAAGAAAAGAGAGACCAGCAGAGGCCCGAATGAGGAGTAAAACGCGCCCAGTATACTGAAAGGGTTGAAATAAGCCACCTAAAGGGGAGAATTGAGAAGTATAATAGGCTTGGATAGAAGATTATGTGAATGACTTGAAGTGGGCCATAAATAACTCAGCAGTCTATTCCAACCCAATATTATTTGTAAAAATTTAAACGTAATATTAAATTTTAATCAAATCAACAATAATAGGTGAGCCACATTAATTTAATAAGGAACGCCCACTGTTGAATTTCTTACAGCTTGACTTGATGCATAAAACACATGATTTCTTGCATCATGATTTATCCAAAATCTTGAATGTTTTAACTGATTTGAGCTTTTTTGTTAACAAAGATAGGTGGAAGAATTCCTTTTTTTTCCCCCTTACCTCTTGTTAATCAACATAACATTTACCTGCCTTCATCTACTATCCCGACATGCTATGTTTTACTCATCATTACAATTATTTTCAATTATCATCCTTTTTTCATCCAAAAATATTTTTATTTAATCTTTATTTACTTTATTTTCAATTAAATCCTTATTCTCTCACATCAACTAAAAGGAAGATTTCTAGCCAAATGCCTCAAACGAGTTCAGTCCATTTATGAAATGTTACGTGCCTATTTGAATGGCCCAACAACATATGATGAGGGTGAATGGGCCCAAATGTAGGCCCAGATTCATATAGCAAGTTGTAGCCCCCGGCGCGCGTTAGTCGCCAGCAGCAGAAGTGGGACCCACATTGGATGGCATCTCCTGCTGTTCTGCCCCGCGCCGGCTGCGGCCGCCTTGGCGGCAAGGGACCACAGGGCGTGACGTGGCAGCAAGTGTCCCATTGATTGTTTGCGGGACCACAACACGTGGGGGAATCTTTGTTGTTCTCTAGTCTACCCATCACCCGTCCCTTCGTCAACAAGCTCCAGCGTGGCTCCGACCCACCCTTTTGATAGATATACCCCACCACTTCTAACTTTCTGAGTCGTCATACTGCAGACGATGGCGTGTTGCGTCGCCCACCGCGGACAGAAAGGCTGCATCTATGAAAACCGCCAACCCCATCGTCCTTTTACACCCAAAATCCCTACAAACTCCCGGACGTTTAGGTTATGCTACAACAGGATGTATGGGAGCCCTCAGGATGATATGATCACATCCAATCCGTCCACTGTGCAATCCTGATTTTTCTATTTCCGGAAGCCAGAAATTTGGCCATTAGATCGAACATTCTTCCTGAATACACTGCACTTAATCCGAGTGATTCTGCTGATTTGATTCTTGGGTGTAATGATTTGCAGGTGGCTAAAATCGTATTCCTGATGGACGATCGGGAATTCGTTTCAAGAATTCGAACCGTCTAACTTGGAATGATCGTTGTTGTTGTTGTTAATCGGCATATGTGCTGGAGTGGGGGAATGATCGTTGTAATTAATATAAGTTAATCGACATATGTACTCTAAATCGGAACTCCTGTGGATTATCACTGTTCTAGCTTACACGGCATTTCCTAAGCACCGACCCAAACAACTGTCCTATTTAAGCTCGCTTGAGAAAGGTGAAATGATTCGAGTGGGCATTGCTAATGCTGATGTCTCTAATTATTCGAATAAAACTTATATATAAAAAAAACGATAATATCAAAAAAAAAAAGAAAAGAAAAAGAAAATCTGCATGAGGGCAGACACAGTGGTGGTCAAGTACATTTTAATTTCTTTTCTTTCACATCCTTTAGTCTTTTCATGCCTTGTAAGGAACACCCAAAAGTGCCCCATCCCGATTACTTTTCATAAGAGGACAGAAACTAATGCTATGGTGGATGGAGGAATATGACCGGCAACTACTTAGAAATTGGCAGCAAATTATTACTTGGATGCCCTACAAGTCTAATCAAACCGAACACACTAACAATTGTTCTAGGTTACATGTTCCATCAAACCAAATCAAACATATGCCTAATTATGTTAGTGGCCATCGTCGGCACATAACTGTCTATGTATCATGATCTCCCATTTGATGGCAGAATGAATGAAGAATCTTAGAATGGCCAGAGTATTAAGTGCCAGACGAGTAACCTCCACAGCCTCCAAGGGGGTCCAATTCCGACATGCCTCCAATTCCATTCCACTCGGGAGCTGGATTAGTGTCGGTCACATGTGGAGAGAGAGGACGAAGCTGCCAGAAACGGCACATGTTGGTGGCCCTTATCATCCTTTAGTAAAGCGCCACATGATGCTGCTGTCTGACCAACTTGCCTTA
>JAYJMB010026394.1:80871-91333 GCA_036873735.1 Pouteria campechiana
AAACTGAAAATATGTCAAAAGAGGGTTAAAAAGTTCCACCCAATTCCCCTCTCACGAGACGCACCCTTCCATCATCTCATTACATGTCTCACCATCACAACCAAAATTGGCATTCAATGCTGCTGCAAAATGGCATTACACCGACATCCCATCTTTGCCCCCAAATGGCGTTTTCCCCAGGGCAAAACGTGCGGTGGTTGATGACGGCGTCCAGACGTATAATGCAGAAAAACTTTCATTGACTAGCTGTTCTTGCCGTTCATCCCACGTTCAGTTGAAATTTGAAATCGGTGGCTTACGTATCAGAAGGATCGTTTGACAATAGACACGATCCACCGTCCAAGCAGGCATGAACGGCCCAGATCATCGCTTCCATCTCTATGAAAGAAATTCCACATATAAGCTCCACTTCCGCGTCGATCCAAACCGTCCATTCCTCGCGTCGAGTTGGACAAACCGGATCCTGTCCTCTTTCACGCGCGACAGAGATTCGTGGGCATGGGCTCCACAACGTAACGTCACGTCCCATCACCACTGCCCGACGAGAAATCCTGCGATAGTGACTTCTGCTGACGTCACGCCCCTTCGGGCGAACGTGTACTCATCTGGATGGGTACACGTCACTGGTACAGTCAACGTGTACGGTTGCGGAGGCCTGCCGGTTGTCTTGTAGCTGTCAGACTTGCGTGTAAGCGGCAGATTCACGAAGGAGCAGACGGATATCCCAACCGCGGGCTCTGTCCACCACTACTGGCGCACGTTAGAGGGGCGCAGTTAAAGTGCTTCCTGGTCGCAGTGGTTAGGGCAGCAGAGGCGTCAGGCTGTCAGCCGCGATGTTAGAGTTCGACTGTCGCCTTTTGGGATGCCGCAGGCGCATTTACTGGCGCAGTTAGAAAACCGCCTCCGGAGAGAAATCATGATCTGGCGCAGTTGTTGGATTACACATATTTTGGTGATCTCCTCCGTTAATATCGTCATTTCTAGAGAATTATATTAAAATTATAGAAACTTTATTCTTTTATTTGTATGTACGTTTCTTGATTTAAGGGTTTCAATCTCGTATATATCGTGTACTTAACATGATTTAAGGGTTTCAATCGCATCCTCAGTGTACTAAAATTTAATTAAGAGTATGTTTGAAACATGGGAAAAAGAGGCGAACAGATAAACTGTTTGGACAACTGAAAAAATGTTAAAAATATAAATAATAACGAAAATATGATTATCAAAGTGCTTAAATATTATATTAATTAAATTAATGTGAAGAAAGTCTTAAAAATGGAAATTAATAGGATGGTTAAAGAATAGAAAATAAAAGTATAAATGTAAAAAGGAATAAAAGATGCCGTTGGTATAATAAAAGGTCATCTCAGTCATCTCAGCAGGATGAGGGTAATGTTTACAGTATAGTAATTAGAATTAAACAAATAAAATTTTAAATAAAAATAATTGATGAAATATAAGTAACAGTAAGTTAAAATAATGACATTGGACAGGTGAAATCATATCAAATAAGAAGGAAAAGACATTTATACCCTTAGCTTTGAGTAAATATGAGAGCTTCAAGATAGCTGCTGATGTCATATTACAGATCAGTCCTGTCTTTCAGTGGTCTGTTGTTGCGGAATATCTTAACAAATCGTGACAATGGTTGAATCGTAACCGTTGGTTTGGTTAATATGTGTACGGGGATGAGGAGATGGATGATAATCGGCCAGACTTTTCAGCGCTTTCTAAGCTGAATGTGAAATGGCGACCTAATGGAAAGCTTACTACTTTTCAGACCTATAAACACCGTGCATCGATTGTGCGAAGAATATTATAAATGCCACAGAACTGGATACATGCAGCGGGCCTAGCCGATGGTCAGCAACAGGCAGTTGTACGACAGCTTGCAGAACCACAGCAGTGTTATTAGCTGGAGAAATAAAACAGGGGAAAAGCCGATCACCCACAGGGCATACAGCCGACTGGCAGTGCAGCCGGCTATAAAAGAGGAGACCCTTCTCTGCATATCTAAAATCTAGACCGTTTATTGATCTTTATTTTTTAATTTAAAGTCTTCACAAAAAAATCACAAATATCAATTTTCTATTTCAGTCAAATTGGTGTATATGCGTGTGTGTGTCGCGCTTGTAGATCGAATCTAATAAGCTTTGTTGAAGACATAATATGGTTGATATCTAGAATCAAATCCATAAATTGTGTAAAATATAAATTTATAGTGGGTGATTTTGAGGAAAATATAATAAGAGTGCTCAAGTAGCACATTTTTTAAATTAAGTATATTAGAAAGGGACAACCTTTTTATAGAAAAAAATGAATTTTAACATTAAAAATATAAATGATAATGGAAATAAATATTACAGATGAAAATAAGTGACTGATACACCTCATTTTTAATGCATCCTCCATCCCAGAATACTCTAATATAATACTTATATAGGCCATACTATTTAAAAATTAATGTTTTAATCTTTTTTAACTTTACTCCCCTGCATGAATAACGTATTTCCCTTTTTTTTTGTTAAATTATTAACTTGCGAATATTACAGAATAAATAGTTTATATTTTTACAAAGAAATGGGTAGAGTCCAGTTTTGTATCCAGCTACACCTGTCACGTGTAGCCAGGTGTGATCCTGTCTCCAAAACCGTATATCTCCAAATAAGCGTTCTGATATTCGTATCCAAGTACTTGATACTCCGACCATTCTACGATTGATGCTCGGTCACAATGAACCCGGTGAAGGTGACGCAGATGGAGTCAAATTTGAAACTGCAAAGCTGTCGGATGAAGCGACTGCGACTCTAACCAACCATCGGCGCCAGCGCATGAGCTGGAGACAGGCTCAGAGCAGCTCTTTCTTAGAAACGTGGACTACATGCTTCTGGCTCCCACATTTTTAGGGTGCAAAACATTTATTCTGTGTTTGGATGGATGGGATGGTCCACCTCCAACCTTACGTTCCTGCCGAGAGATCTTCATGTTCATCAGGCTGCCCTTGTACCGTAAATACATGTGCACCACTGTGCATTGGGGTGATGGACGGTCAGATCTTCAGGAGACTATTTTCATGAGTGGGGCCACCTTATGAGGGGCACGTTTGTGTTATTCCAGGAGAAGACGCCGCTGCATTTTGTTCTCTCTTCTCGTCCTAATCGTGTCTTAAATCTGGATTGATACTGTCTTGTATGGTGGTCATGCGGACTTGTAGCACCGGATTCCGTGACGACGCATGAAAGTCTGAGATGTGGAAAATTAGGTGACAAGCAGCACTACTTAGCAGGCAAATATGAAATAATCCATGGATTAATCACCTTCCCACCTTTGTGTATTGTTTTTTGCTGACGTCAAAGTGTTTATATCCGCACTATCTACTTCTTTAAGTAGAACCTTCGGACAGAATACTCCGAGAGACCGAGGCTGGTCTGGGCAAAAGCCATAAAATATATGTCAAATATATCAACCCGAACAAAAATAAAAAAGCATTTTTACCATGTTCAATCTTTTATTCTTTTATTTTTTTTTACGCCAAATTAAACATGGTTTGGTAGGATCATAAATGCTCTAAAATTGTTTGCGCCGTGGAAATAAATGCTTTCCTAAAAACGGCAAAGAAATGGTATAAACAACTTAGGAGTGGGAAGATTACGATGCGAGCATCGTATGTGTTAATAGTTATTTCACGAAGGTTTTGACAACCCCTAAAAGTAATATTGCCCTGTTGAAAGAACATACATGGAATGTCTTTGGTTGCCCTTATTTTAGAGACTTACGGCTTATTTACCATAAAACAAGGAGCCCACGAAAATAATTTTAAGCCATTGATTATTTGATTTTAGCTGCTTATCAACACAATCAAACAGTCCCACTGTCCTTTGCGATAATACAGTGCACGTATTTAAAATGCAAGCACATAATGAATGACTAGGACTGTGTAAACGCGTCCGGATTCCATGTGGACCGTGCTCCCTCCGCCAATATATCCAATAACGGTCCCATGGTGGCAATGAGTCAACTAGATGGCATCGGTCAATTCCAACATTAGTGAAACACTTGGACGGTGTGGATTGATGTGTGGTGCCGCCTGTGATTCGTTCAACAGCGCAGTCAAAAGCCAATGCGGAGATGAGTCAGGCACGCAAATTTCTTTTTCTCCGCTTTACTCTTGCCGGAGGCGACGTCAGCTGACACGACCCTTGCCTTGCCTACTACCCCCGCCACATCGAAAGGACCCTTTCGTAAAAATCCCCCTTATGATTTTTTTTTTTTTTGAAAAAAAAATCGTTGCTCTTTTTTCTTTCATCCAAGACACGCCCATCAAACGAGGGATGTAATTTGAGTTTAGTTATATTTTATATATAAAAACTTGATTGTAACCTCGATGTTATTGCTTGGGTTTAACTTAAATTTTTAACTATCTGTAATTTTCATGCAAAATATTTGTAAATTACTAAAATTTTTAAATAAAGCCCCTGGGATCTAATAAATCAAACAAACAAAAAAAAAAAGAGGAGTATTTGTTTTTAAGTGAAGACTTTTAAACATGTTCCTTCCTTATCCTTTCAATTTTTTTATTCCGTGGAGAGAAAGTAAATATATAAATGGCAAATCGTAAGTAATAAAGAATATTAGAATGTAATTTTATGTAAATACCCGATCCCCTCCCCACCTGTCTTTTTCTACTTTTCATTGTTGGGCTGGTTTGCAAATTGTGTACGAAAGTCAACGAGGAAAAAGCTCAAGTAACAGCATGATTGGAGGAAAGCATTGCATCGTTGGCTGACTATCCACTTTGTTTGGTTGAGAAAAAGGACGTCTGCATGCTTTTACTTCTTGCTTTTTTCCTTGCCCATCCTACTTTCAAAGCACACGGCTTTCACCCCCTTGAGCTATGCTATTTCATTCCAATACGCGACCTCCAAAACTAATTTACTTAGGATCTTTAATGTAATCATGTAATCAAATGACAATTTTTGCTTGTTTTCGTTGTTTCCTTATTACTACTACAATATCAAATTTAATTAGTTTTTATGTTATCTTCAATTTCAATCCTTTTTTAATTTTTATTTATTTTTATCTCAGCCCCACATGCAGCATCACGTAATTAAATATAAATATAATTATCCAATGCTATGAAAAATTTCGAAGTTAATGGTGCAATTGGATATTTTGTATAGAAAATATTTATTTTTATTTTTCTCTTATTTGATATGGCATTTATCCACCCAATTTATGTTTAATAAGTAATCACCTGACTTTGTACTATTATTTATATCTATCATCGTCAATGTTATCCTTTTTCTTCGTCAATCCAATTTATTTGCCGATGGCCATCATCTACTCTTGTTTTTTCCACTATCTTTTCTTTTTAAATAACCTATTTTTGCCTTTTCTTAAGCATTGAAGCACACCATTAAATCGCTATAGCATTCATGCATCGGACATTTATCCTAAATTTATTATCCGGCATTTATCTTTGCTTGAATTTAGAAGGCCGTGAAGGGGATACAAAACGGGCGTAAACGGTAATCCCAAGTGCACCTATCGAACATCCCGCCTGTGCATTAACGTGTGTTATTACTCAGGCTAGCCGGCTAAGATCTAACTGGGCCTCACCAGGCATGTAAACCCCCACGCACGTTGACTTTCGCACGTGCATCGGACTTGAAGAAGCCATCCATCCATGCACACGTGCGGCGACGACCACCAGAAAAAGATGCATCCGCGGCTAAAACAAAATCATAAATACACCCATTTTCTTACAGCATTGATTTTATTTTTTTGGGCAATACAAAAAGCTATTTTTGGTAATTTCGTTCTTTCCCAGGCAGGCCTACAAAGGCAGAGAGCGGAAGAAAGGCTCCTCTTCGTGCCTGCATCCAGACCAGAGAAAAATCCAGATTCCTGCCGAAATCAGGCAGGAGGACGTGAGTGGAATAGGAATTCGCCTCTCTCCGCCGAGAGTCTGCTTTCAAATATGAAATTCGGCATCTGAAAGCAGCTGGAAGCTGGATGTTTTTCATTCATGAATCTGGAATTCATTAGCTGCTTTTGTGAATTCGAAAGTTCCTGGAATCTTTGCTCCTGCTCATTGCAGACGGGGAGACTGGTGCCGCTTTTTCCCTCTAGTTTCTGGGGTGGATTGTTTGAGGTAGGGAGATTTTGAGAGGATAGTGGAATCCGGCTTCGAAAGGAGCGGTTTTTCTGGTGGATAATGCATTGAAGTGGAGCTTTTTCGTGAAATCCCGTGCAAGTCGGAGGATTTCTGAATTTCTGATTTGAGCTTGTTGATGGTCATCGTTGTCGATTTTTTTCTGGGCTGTTTTTGGAGTTTGCTTCCAGAACAAGCTCAAAGAAGATTGAACAGTTGCTGTTGGAAGAGTAGCAGTGTTTAAGCCAGCTGCTTTCAGTTAAGTACTCGAAGACTGTGGTCAAAGATAGGATTTTTTTGGCGAGTGATTGGGCTTCTTGAAGGAGGGTGTGGGAAATTTTGTGGTGGCTTTGCTTCCCTCTTTTACCTGGCTGAGGATATTTGAAGGTTTGTTTGTATATTTATCCTTCTTGCCTGAGAATTTATCTCGACTTTGGCTCAATTTGTTGTCATGGAGGGGAATTGCAGGGCAAAAGGGCATGAGAATTCTAACCATTTCTGTTATTTGTTTTTGGACAATTTAATGGTCTGTAGTAGTTATTGATCTTCCTTTTTTTACCTCTTTGTTTGATTACAGCATTTTGGTAGGATTGCCACTGGAGGAGGAAGCAGAAGGCTGTCTTTGCTTTGGAGACTGTTCTGATTTCTGTTGCTTTTGTTGTCCTGAATTGGATGAAAGGGGAAGAAAATGAAGGAGCATAGATAAAAGGTGAAGAGCTTTCCGCGCTTCTACCCTGTTGTTTTCGGACTAATTGTGTGCTTTGTCATGTTTTCTGAAATCGGTTTTTTCCCTGATGTTGGTATTCCTTTTTATTCAGCAGTTCGTCTCAAAAGGCATTGAAGAGAGGAATTATTTCCATTTTATGCCCTGAGATTTTGCTGTTCTACGATGATCACATTCGGGGACTCTTTGAAGGAAGGGAACAAAGAGATGGAGAAATGCTTGGATTCTCAGCTCTGGCATGCCTGCGCCGGAGGCATGGTTCAGATGCCGCCGGTGAACTCGAAAGTCTATTACTTCCCACAGGGCCATGCAGAGCATGCTCAAGGCAATGTAGATTTTGCAAATTGTGGGAGGATTCCAGCTTTCATCCTCTGCAGGGTCGCCGCCGTGAAATTCATGGCGGATCCTGAAACGGACGAGGTTTTTGCGAAGATTCGGCTAGTTCCGGTGAGGAACAACGAGACAGACTACTTGGAAGATGACGGCGTTCTCAGCAACGGCATTGGAGCTGAGGTTGCTCAGAAGCCTGCATCTTTTGCCAAGACACTGACGCAGTCGGACGCCAACAACGGCGGAGGTTTCTCCGTTCCTCGCTATTGCGCCGAGACGATCTTCCCCCGCCTGGATTACTCTGCAGATCCGCCAGTCCAAACCGTGCTGGCCAAGGATGTTCATGGGGAAGTATGGAAATTCCGGCATATCTACCGGGGGACGCCTCGCCGGCATCTCCTGACTACCGGGTGGAGCACTTTTGTGAATCAGAAGAAGCTTGTTGCCGGGGATTCCATTGTTTTCTTAAGAACAGAGAATGGGGACCTCTGCGTCGGCATCCGGAGGGCGAAGCGAGGGATCGGCGGTGGGCCTGAGTCGCCTTCTGGTTGGAATTCAGCTGCTGGGAACTGCATCTCGCCATATGGGGGATTTTCTGTCTTCTTGAGGGAAGATGAAAGCAAGTTGAGGAATGGGGGCAATTCGAATTCTGGTGGAAATCTGAAAGGAAAGGGTAGAGTGAGGCCACAATGCGTTGTTGAGGCAGCGATGCTTGCTGCAAATGGGCAGCCATTTGAGGTTGTTTACTACCCCCGTGCTAGCACTCCGGAGTTCTGTGTGAAGGCCTCGTCGGTAAGGGCAGCAATGAGAATCCAGTGGTGCTCAGGAATGAGGTTTAAGATGGCTTTTGAGACTGAGGATTCTTCCCGGATTAGCTGGTTTATGGGCACCATATCTACTGTTCAAGTGGCCGATCCCGCCCGTTGGCCTAGTTCTCCTTGGAGGCTCCTTCAGGTACAAATTCTTTCTTTTGGTTTATCGGGCAGTTATGATCTCATCTGTCCGACGATTGTGCAGTCTATCTTTTCATCTTTGGCTTCTTTTCTAGTGGGTTGTTCTGAGTGACATTGTATGAGAGCTTCTGGTCTGAATATTCATTAATTTTGCTGTTTGATTTGCAAAAATTCGTTTGAGTTTCGTTCGTGTTTCTTTTTCTTTGAGTTGGGGGAGGTCTCTCCCTGTTTGGCTGTGGGTCCATTGATTGTTGCCAATTCAGTGTGTAGAGAGAACTCTTCGCACCAGGTCTCCACTAATGACTTCTACCTTTGGCTTCGGCTTATTTTCAGGATCTGTTTAATGTTTGTACTGATTGCGTGCTTTGCTTTGGTTATTCTCTACTGAAAAATTGTATTTTTGCTGCTGTACTATGTGATTCCTAGATGCTCCTGGTTATAATGTCTATTTTTCTGATGTAGTTTATTCTCCTGCATTACCTTTTGGTGATCTACATGAGCGGAAAAAGAAAAGTACTAATTGGAAAAAAGTAACTCAAGATAGGAAAAAAAAAACTCCTATCAAAATATTTCTGGTGCCCAAAAGCTTCTTGAACAGCTAGTTATGTTATTTGTAGATTCCACCTCTTTGGTGTGGATGAGCTTGAAACCTTTATATCGTGCTGTCAGCATCTCTCCTTAAATTTACATTGTGAGAAATATTGCATCACAGGTAACATGGGATGAACCAGATTTGCTACAAAATGTTAAACGTGTCAGCCCATGGCTTGTTGAATTGGTGTCAAACATGCCGGCAATCCATCTGACGCCCTTCTCCCCACCGAGGAAGAAGTTGAGGCTCCCACAGCACCCAGATTTTCCCATGGACGGACAACTCCCAGCACCATTTTGCAGCAATCCCCTCGGGCCGAGCAGCCCCTTGTGCTGTCCACCGGACAACACTCCTGCAGGCATACAGGGAGCCAGGCATGCTCAATTTGGTTTTGTGTCAGATCTCCATCTCAGCAAACTGCAACCGGGTCTGTTCCCGGCCAGTTTCCAGCGGTTCGACCGTGTTGCTCCGCCTTCCAGAATCTCTTCTGGACTCTTCACTACTGACTCAGCAGTCCATGACAATGTCTCTTGCTTGTTAACTATAGGGAATTCTTCACAGAACAAGAAAAAATCCAATGAAGGAAAGACATCTCAACTAGTGCTTTTTGGACAGCCAATACTAACTGAACAACAGATTTCTCTCAGCAGTTCTGGTGACACAGTCTCTCAAGTGCTTACTGTAAACAGTTCATCTGATGGTAATCCAGACAAGACAGCAAACTCATCGTCTGATGGGCCCTTGGAAAATTCATCCGGTGAAGGGTTTCCATGGTATCAGGACGCTCGGGCAGGCGATCTTGGTCTTGGGACAGGGCACTGCAAGGTGTTCATGGAATCAGAGGATGTGGGCAGAACCCTTGATCTCTCGGTCCTTGGGTCATATGAAGAGCTATACAGAAGGCTGGCAAACATGTTCGGCATTGAAAGATCAGAGATGCTGAACCATGTTCTTTACCTGGATGCAAAAGGTTCAGTTAAACATACTGGAGATGAACCTTTCAGGTGATTTTACTTACCATATGTATGCATGTATGTTCGTTCGTTCATGTGTACATCTCACAACCCCATCAGCATATTCTTCCCTTTGCTTCAGAAATAAGCGATTATGAAATATGACAAGCTGGGGTTAAAATTTCTTAACATCTGAATTTTGCTTGTATTTTTGCAGCGAGTTTACAAAAACAGCAAGGAGGCTAACCATTCTGGTGGATTCAGGCAGCGACAACATAGGAAGGTAGAACGAAGTCCTATTTTCATGGAGCTGGGGAGTGGACTAGTCCTATTTTCAGTCTTTTTACAAGTATCTGATGTAGTTTCCTTTCAGTCATTTCTTGCAGAAGTCCATTTGGCAGAAAACATGATTTCCATCCTTTTCTTTCAGGCTGTTTCTACCGATACACATCAGTGTTTGACATGCGCACCCATTTTCATTTCCCCCCTCGTCGACTACTGAGGGCAACAAAATGGGGAATATGTACTTCCTACACTAAAACCCATCCAGGTTTCAGAAGAGTTGTTGGACAGGCAAAGTTTCGGAAGAGCCTCGGGCAAGCCCGTTAGAAATGTTTTTCCCATTTCCTTTTGTCATGGAAACTAATGCTTGTAATGTGCTTCAAAGCAGCGGCAGATGACTGTAGGCTCAGTTTCTTCCATCTCATACAAGTATTGTACCCAAAATGTTGTTGAGAGACAGTCAAGTTTTCA
>JAYJMB010026394.1:91433-105341 GCA_036873735.1 Pouteria campechiana
GCGTGGGGGAGTTCGCCTTGGAAACATGTCGGAGAATTAAAAGCCCTCCTCTTTCTTTAATTCGCGTTTCCCTTTTAATAATAATATTTCAAGCGTTGTTGAAATTCAGGCCCTAAATTCGCTTTTGACTGCAAGCTTTAGCCGTTGTCCATTTACTTATTTATTTATAATTTCATTAATACGCGTGCAAACCTTCTTTTAATACTTACCGTCTAAAAATTAGAGCCTACTAACGATGGACCGTCCAATCTCCGGATCACAGGAGATCAGCGAATTTAAGTATTTTTCCTGATGGTGAATCCTGAAGGAGGTCCCCACGTATTAGACGGATCGGATGTGCCATGCGAGAAACACGTTGACTGCAATCCATCAATGGGTTGTACCCGTTGTGGCCCACTGCGATGGATGGGAACATTCTGCCTGGCTCATCCGGGCGTTCCGGGGATCCCAAGGGAAGTAGGCTGCTTATCCGAACCGGGGGTGATCGGTACACCGCGAGAGCATTTCTTCCCGTACCGCACGAGATCTCAACCGTTCAATAGGATTCTTAGTTTGGATGAAACATCCAATCGGTTTGCGTTCATCGTATTCACTGCAATAGGACAATGAATTTAATAATCTTCAGCATCATCGTCCTCATGAAGTTATTTTATAATTAAGTGAGATCAACTATATAAATCATGTTATCTTATTTCAAAGGATTTTTTTCGTTTTGTATATCCTTACTAACGACTTTCCATTTTGTTACTCTTTTCTTTATTTAATATTTTTATTCTACATTTAAATCCTTTAATGCTATCTATTTTGAGAATTCACTTCATTGTTAAATCCTTGGTGGGTACCAAACCATTTTATTTTATTACTTGTTACCTATTAATTCTATCTTTAGAATATATGTAGTTGCTTTATTTTTTAAAATTTTAAAGTTAATCAACCTTGTTGTGATTACTCGCATTTTATGCCCATATTATTATTATTCAATAACTTAAAGGTTGAATAATACATAGATGGCCATCCAACTCACTGACCACTGAACAGCGGCTTTCACATCTCTCTCTCTATATATATAGAAGATATTTTAGCTTTGTCACATTAATGATCTGATACGGCAAATCAATGGTTTTGATACTCTGCTTAGGATCCGAAAACGTGGCTCGAACTTAATAGAGTTTCGATTCCAACGAGCAACTCGCGCGGATTACAAAATTCCACATTTTCCCGGGAAAACCGGCTTCGTCTACCGGTCAACGTCGTGGCCCGGCCTTCGGAACGGCGCAGCAAGCGCAGCGGCTTACGTAGTCGCGCGTGAGCACTGATTGCTGCGGGCCCGCACTTAGCTTGGCAACATCCGTTTTCCGAAAATAAAAATAAAAAAACATTGCTTCTACCCATGCTGCGCCGCGGGATCATGGAAACCCATGCCCACCCAGGTAGCCATACGCTTTCTGGATTTAAATATCAATCCGAACCATTCGAATGCCACATGAATCTGGGCATTGAAGATCCTAATCGTTAATGAACACAATCACCTAAAAGTGGATGGATTAATCATATTTTTCAGATGTGAACCGTCTGACCAAGGAAAAAGTGGGGCACACTATATTTTTCATTCATTCTACTGTCCAAAAATATTTATATTTCTATCATATTAGAAATTGCTTAAATTAGGCAATTTGGTAGGTTGAAATAAATAAAATTGTAGAGGATTTTTGCCATCGGAATTATTTTGTAATTATATATGACTTCTATCATATCATATGCATTATCTAAATCATCGAATATATATTTCTCTGTAAGTTAAATGGAGAATAGAATTTTTAAAAACATAAAAGTGAGTTTTGTTATTTTTTTAGTAAACATTTGAATTTTTTATATTTTTATCTAGTGCAGCCCACCTGATTTCCAATCTGATTTTTTTTTTTATACGACCATAATGCATCATGTCAAAAGCTCTTTGAAGGGATAGATGAGTGAGGCCTACTTTTTCCATGGTCACTGAAGATCTATATATCTGAATAACCACATGTGTCTGCATGACAGGTGGTTGTCTTGTAAATGCAAAATCTGCTGGAGTATTGATGAAGATCTCTTTATTTAATTAAAACTGTTTGTTAAAAAAAAGGTATTTTAAAATCACCCCAAGATTATTTATCCCACGCTCGTGCCATGAGCCGGAGGTGGTTAAAAAATAATATTTGGGTTTGGCTGTATTTTATGAATCCAAATGCCTATCTAGCTTTATTCTATAGCTGGCACAGTCAAATGACCGATGCCAAGGTTCCATTCACATAAATTCTCCGTCTCCTAAAAAAACAATATATTATACTGGTGTATGGTGACGCCGTTTCTCCTATTTTGTTAGTCTTGCACCACTTCCAATTGTCTGTCGGTATAATCCAGCCATTCAGACCACACGGCATACACTTGATGGAGCCTCAAATTTGAAAAGGGAAAAATGAAAGAGAAAATATACCATGGTAGGAGATAATGATTAAAAATAAAATAAAATAAACAATTTTTTTTTATTATAGAACACATTAAGAAAAAAATTAATCTTTTTTCTGATTACTAAATAGGTTCTAAAGGCATTGTCTCTAGTAAGACAAAAATGGTGAATTTTGTCAATTCTCTCCTCTGCTATTTTTAATATGATTTAATTTCTTATTAATTAATAATTTCATTATTACATAGTTTTAATTATTATTTTTTATCTTTTCATTGAATTATTTTTTATTTATGTTTATATCTAATTATTACCCCAATCATATCACATCCTTTCTTTCTTTTTTTATTTTTGCTTGACTAGCATGGATTTCCAAAGACTGAGATGGGATCCCACGTGGCAAGTTGGACAACTAATTAATATCCATACATGATGAAGTGTTGCAATATTCCAAAATTAGGCAAGCATGGAAAGTTGAAGCCCATGCACACGCGTCAAGTGGGCATTTGCAGCCTTGATTGCGTTGTAAATTTCCTGTCCAACTAGTTGCATGGCACACCTGTAGCATCCAATAAAGACTGTTTGTGATTGACGAGATGGAGAGGTGAGATTAAGAGTGGAGAGAAAGAGAAGCATTGCATTTTTCCCGGATCGCGAATCCCAAGGATTGCTGTTGCTGTTGCGACGGGGATCGGCAGAAAATTGGCAGATTAGAATAGAAGAAGAAGTCACTGATTCTGATGTTGTCTTAAAGGGTTTGTCGGGGCGTGGAAGCCGACCGGACATCCGACGAGGCCGGCTCACGAGCAACAGCTGTTTCTGTCGGTCTCTACCTTTCTCCACGTAAATGAAATGCCTCGTATCAAACCATCGCAGCCGTCCAAGTTGGTAGTCTCCCATCCATCCGGTCGTTAGACCCCACGGCTCTGAACAACGTGACCGCCCACGTGCACACAGTGCACAGCCAAAACTAGAAAGATGGGTGAATTTGGGTCTTGTTGAACCCAACCCACTCGTTGGATTTTATTTTATTTTAAGGTATTGGGCTTTCATCGTTAGCCTAGATTATCTTTATGAGTAAAATTGATATATATTTTTGATATTTTTTATTACTATTTATATTTTCAATTGTTATTCTTATTTCCATCTTATTCAAATTCCCCTGTAATGAAATCCCCTCTACCAAAGGCTTTTTATGCCTTAGAATCCAGATGAGGGAAGGGAAAAGTGTAACGCACAAGAGCAAAAAAAGAAAAAAAAGAAAAAATATAAAAATATTAATTAAAAATAAAATAAATAAATAGAAAGGTAGATAGATTTTTTTTTTATTAAATATCTTTATTGACAAACAAAGCCACGTTAACAAGGGTGTTGAATGGGATTACGGCTGTAGGTGACTTCACACCAGCCCAACAAAATCATCGTGATGCAAGTTCATGTGTTTATTACAAATTTTATATTCCTACCCAGTTGCTTGCATTCCATCTAAACTATAATTTTATTAAAATGACTAGTTTAACTTCTAAGTAAGCATTTATTACATCCACTCCATATTTTCAGTCATAGTAATTTTATTACTTTAGAATGTAGTAATTTAAAATTTAGAGTCTATTTAGATATTGTTTATAAAAGGGATGTATTAGAAAAATGTACAGCTAAATGACATCAACAGGATAAGCTTTTAAATGAAAAATTGATGAAAAATAATTAAAAATATAGATAATGATGATTGACGGGAGGGTCAACAACGGTAGTTAGTCTAAAAAAAAATTTGTAAAAGGGATGTGTTTCAAATACACTATTTTTCTAATGCATCTAAAAGCACCCTCAATTGTAATTAAGCAAAAGCTAATTCTAAGAATTCTATAAGATTGAACTATGAGTCGGCATCATCAATTGAGAGTAACCCAAAGGCAGTATGAAGTTAATACAAAAATCTTTATTGTGAGATTAGGGTTTTAAAAATAAAATTACAAGGTCGGGTTGTAGTTTTTAGAAATCGGCTTGGTATTGACTATTGAGTTGATTTGACCAACCCTGAGTGAGGTAATTCGAACTGAGCTGCACCGGTGCCGTCCCGCGCATAGTTCTAACGTTGAGAAAATTTCGTAACCACTGAAAATAAACTGCCTGGATCACAGAAGGTATTCGGGCCGAAGATGTGGACAGCGGATGGACGTAGGGGATCACTGACACCCTTGTTGGTCCTGTAGATCTGAACCGTTCGACCGCTGGCACGTTAATGCACGGCAACGACGTATTCAGCTGCGCGTATGGTCGACCGGCGACAGAGATTCGGTCCATATCCGTCCATCACCGACATTCTGGCATCCGACGCGACTGACCGAGAGAAGACGACGCTGAGAGGACAGGAGACAGATGGATGTTAGCGAGAGCCTAGTGCCCTATCAACACGGCCAGCTGCGGTTAGGGTCGGGGGAAGATGGGATGGAGGCGTACAGCCACGCTTCCCACGCCATTGACAACCTGCTAACTACCACCTGCTCCACCCCCCTCTTAATCCACGGGCGTTGCTTCCCTGGTGGGGCCCACTGGTTAAGAGAATTTAAGACCCTTGTTTCTCCTCCTCTCGACGATCAACCAAAAGTCTGCCAGCAACGCCATCCTATCGTCATTTTTTTTTTCTTCTTTGAAAATTCTGAAGCATTGGCATGGTCGAATCAATGCATAGAATTAAGCACACTGATCGACAGCAGCAGGAAAAATGTAAATGACTAAATTGGCATAACTAGCAAGATTCTATTAAAAGCATCCATATATTGATGATTTAACATTGACAAACTTTTCTTGATTTTGATAGGGGCCTATGTATGCATATGTGTGCTTACATTTTTTATTTTCTTCTAATTTCTTTATTAATTCCTTCCGTTTCATCGAACACGCTATAAGGAGGTATCCACAATTGTCAAAAGAAAGATCTTTTCTTTTTCATGAAGAGAAGCAATCCCACACGCAAAAGAAAGGAGAAGTTTCTTCGTGTGTTCTTTTTGCCCAATCCTTTTGGAAGATGTGATTTTTTAATACATGGATGGAATCTTTGGTAGGTGGGTTCAGGCTGGTCCCCATTCCATTCAGATGCCATGCTCAGTGCTGCTTTACCCACAATGTCCTTTATTAACACGTCCTCAGCTCTCCCTGACTACTCCTCGTACCACCAGGAATGGGTTGGATCAACGAATCTAATACCCTTACGCTGATGTGCAAAAAAAAAGAAATGCTGAATATATTTGCAACCATTTGAAATGTGCTTTCTGTCAATTTCTCAATCGTGCCATCTAAATGGAATTTTTGAAACGATAGAATGCATGGTCCTTGCACATTCAATTAGTTAGATGGGATGCATCCCCACCAAGCTTATTTACACTTGTATTTCTCAACATTGCTCTGTTTACAACTTTCCAATCCCACCATCCAACCACGCCAAGGCTTTTGATGATGATAACCACGCGCAACTTTTAAACATCACTTGGCCTTTTATCTCGTAGAATGCTGTAGTGAGACAACATGGTCAACAAGCGTTCAATTACAGAATGCACGCTTGCTTTCAATCTTGCATGCCTAATGATAAAATGGACAGAACATGCCAACCTTTTTCAGTTGCTTTTGGCCAGTATTTGGGTATGTCCCATACCAGTTGACCAGGCATTATTCTGGAAAAGTTGCAAATAGAAGCATGGTCCACTCCGTTTACGCCTTCAAGAAACAATTCAGGCAACTACCATCAAAAAGCTTTCACAGAATGCAGAGTCACATCAGTCATACCTCAAAAAATTTATCTATCCCGACAACTACTGTCAAGAAGCTTTCACAAACTGCAGAGCCACATCAGTCGTACCACAAAAAAAAAAAAAAAAACAAGGTTTTTTCATTTCACTTGTAATCCAATGCAGCCGCATCCACTTCATTCTCTAGATATGGATCTTCCTAACTTCCACCCTGTGAAGCAGGTTCCACGGATGGGCATCAAGAAGGAAAATGATTCCGTGCATGAAGGATTAACTGAGCTCAGGCAAGAGTGCACGACAATTCACCAACATCGGTTTTAACCCAGACAAGGTAGGGGTCATCCCAACTATCAGAATATTGACCTTCTCACTCATATTTTAGTTCTCCTGCTTAGTTATCCTCTAAGATTATTCAAAATGATGTAACATGATGTAACAACAAGCCCACACAATGCTCATGCATCTGTCTTAATGCAAAGCATTCAAATGAACAAGTAGCCCACATCCGAGAACTTCATAACTATTTCATGCTATAGAGAATCCACACCATATTGCGTACATTTGTATATAAAGAGAGTTGAATTACTGTCTGTCTAAGTGCAAGCACTCAAAGCACTCAAATGACCAATTAGCCCAGATCCAAGAACTTCATACCCATTTCATGCTATAGAGTATCCACAACATATTACATACATTTGCAAATAAAGAGTTGAATTACTGTCTGATGATAGTGCTTAAGAATTAGAGCATGCCAGCATCCAGTGGGAGGGCCTGAAATTTAAAGCACGCATAGTATGAGTTGAGCACTGTAGAACCAATATAAAAAAAAAAAAAAGGAAATGAGAAATAAAGAAAGAATGAATTGTACAATTCCAACAAGAATCTTTGTAAAAAGTGTCAGTGAAATGTGAATGCCTGAAATAGGCTAACAACAGCAGAGCACATACAAGAAAAACCAATCCAAGAACACCGAAGCTGAAATCAGCATGCCAAATTCTGTGGAATTTAAGCAGTAGCGGTGCTAGTAAACGGGCCACATCAGATTCACACAATGGAGAGAGTCATTCAAAAGAGGTGCACTACTAAATTTGAACAAATATAATAGCAGTATCAAAGAATAGAACAAGCCACAACAGCTAGACATTTCAATTATAAATGGCCAAGTAATGAGCATGAGGATGCTACTGTTATGCTCTGTCACAGTCACAGTGACATGGCGAATGCTTAACTGATGACATGATTTTTATTGAGTAAACCTTTTGGTATCGAGCACCAGAACCTCATCATATGCACACAATAAAAATTCATCTCTCGCATTCTCATTCACATGTTATTAATGGAGAGATCAGCAGATATCCAAATATGCCTCATCTTGCTTCATAGCAAATATATCTCCACTTCTAACGGTGCAAGAGAACTAAGCTGAACTAAGCTTCAAGTCCCTAACCCCTCTATTTTGGAGAAGCCTCAAAAGACCAAACTGAACTGCCCACACAATCTACAATTATCCTCATGATTGCCATTGTATACAATATCTTCATTAACTATCGATCAACCGAATGACCTCCTTACATGAAACACTTTGGCTGGAAACTGTATTGACAACAGTGTGCTCATCTTACATCCTCCTGAACAAGGAGTGACAACGCAAGAATGGACATCAACAGTATGCTTGATGTACCAAGAATCTTCAACTCCTGCGTTACATGTATGTTTATCCATAAATGAAACCTTCCAGAGCTGTGTTAAAGCTCATATGCCTACCCCATCCCATGGTCATGCAGCTCATTCCTGGTTTGGTTACAGCCAATGCCCAGTTTTGCAAAAGTGCTTTTTTCCTCAAAATTTTCCTGCACCATTGGATGTTGATAACTTGAACTTCTTCAAAATAAGATGCCAATCTGTAGCCATTCGATACATTGATATTTTTACTTGTTGAACTCTGAATTCAATGTAAACTAGATACAACTTTCATGGCATAAGAATTTTAAATTCAAAATGAACAAAAAATTTCATCCATAATAAATCCTTGGTCATTTCTCATCCGTCAGCTGTTACAAGGAAAACCCAATATTTTAGAAGATGGGACTGTTGCCACCAGGTCTTAAAGAAAAGCTTGAAGTTTTGGTTGGAAGAGTACATCTCACCCACGCCAAACCCCGCATTGGTAGGAGTCTTTGTGCACTGGCCGCTGGGTATGCCACTTTTTTATATACTAGGGCATTGCTCTTCCATCAGGTCATTTTGAAATTAATAGTACAATGTAGCTTCATTAATTTCCCCTTGACAGGATGGAAATCATCCATAGTAAAAGCACTAAGAAAACATTACCAATAGGTGGGTATTCTTTACATCCATGTTGACATGTGCTTTAGAAAAAAGTGTTTGAAGAGGATCTTGGTTTTTGTCCCCCCCAACTCTTTGTTTGGCAGACCATTTAGTAACAATATTTCCAAATATATCAAAAGCTTGGACAAGATTAAGAAGAAACTAATCTCACTTAAGGTTGTAAAATCTTTAGCGTTAGTAAATGTGGGTAGAGATGTAGAGCAAAAGAAGTAATATTTACAATTACGGCATTCATAGTTATATTTCAAATTTAAACATAACCCACCTGGTACATTGGTTATATCCCATTCATGTCATTGCATTCCATCATCAATGAAGTATCCTGGACTGATTCTCAGGAATGTTATCATTCTAGAAGATCACCACAGTAGCAACCATAGTAAGATTATATAGATTACAGATATATAGATTACAGACTATAACAACTATGGGCTATAGGTAACTCTTCAAAGCTTTATATCACTGTCAGTAGAAGTTTGTTGTATTTTCAGTTTAACATAACAAGTCCTAACAGCACAACGGTAATGATGACTGATGCATAAATCATGGTCGTAGTAACCATAAATAAATCTATAGCTAGAATCCCATCCCAACACATCCAATTATTGCAAAGCTGAGCAATAAATATGAGTGGATTTTCTTGTAAAATTAATGGCCACCAGATCCATTGGGTGCAGCAAATCTGTACACAAATAAATGTTTTAGCAGCTGTACATCATTTGCACATGTTATTTCATAATCTCCTTGGGTGCAACTTGGGTTGGATCTAATTTGGGGTCACCTCTCTAACCTGGATTTAGGACGGTTTGATTGAGAGAAAGTGACACTTGGCTTGGTGAAATTGGAATAATCCAAAATCTTTTTGGGTCAGGTTGAGGCCTTGGGCAACCTGGCCCAAATTCTTTTGAAAACTAACAAAGATCTCAAGCTTCCCAACCACTCACCCTCTCCAATGCGTCTCTCCCAGTGTCTATCTATAATTGGGGTCAAAATTGACTACAGTCGATCATGATTGGGTGCCAACACCCCCTTCCCCCTTTTTTTCCTTACTTACTTCCCTTTTTTTTTTTGTTTCCTCTATATTCCTTTTTTTTCTTTATTGAAATTTCTATCTGCATCCAAAGAATCTCCTAGAAAGAAATGCTGGTTAAAATAGTTATTTGAGCCCTTTTATTCTTTTGCCACGCCTATACATGCAAAAAAAAAAAAAAAAAAAATGCTTAAGCAAAGTTCATAACTTCTAGAGCTCTCTTGGAGTTTCACAAGTTATATTTATTTGGTTTACAATAGAAGCTTATGACCTTGTAAATGCCTTGGACAAGTAGGAGTTAACCAATTCTTTTTCTATTTTCTGTCAACCCTATGTAGTTCTCCCTTCTTTGTTTTCCATACTCCTGACAAAGTCAACGATAGAAGAAAAAACCTGTACACAAACAACGGCAAACATCTTGGCTTTCTATGCTCTCTAATAAGGATACCGTGGAAACAACAAAGCATCCAAATTATGTCTAGTAACACAGCCAAAAGCAGATTCCACATGCCACATTCAACCCAATGATGAATCATTAAATCATGACAAAGAAGCCTCTTTTTATAGGAAAGTCAATTGCATCGCCAGGACATGAACCCTATACAACACGCAGGAAAATATTCGCATCTCTACCACATGAACAAATTGAACTGCGGGCAACGACAGCCATAGCAAAGTAACAATACGTTCTTCAATGTTCGACTGAAAGAGCAGTAATCGAAATTGACAGGGACTAAACCAATAGTTTTAAGGATGAACGGAATTACTGAAATTCTATTCGAATTAGATATAAAAAAGAAGGGAATTCAGATTCTTGAACATCAAGAAAGAAAGAAAAACCACAACTAAAAGGTTAGAAGGTGAAAAAAGAGGTGACTGTTGCAGTTGAAAGGAGAGAGAAGGACCTAGGCAGGGAGATCTAGTTGTAGTAGAGTTCGAGACCCATGCCGTCGTGGATCTCGTAATCCTTGAGGGTGATGTGGTCCTTGTAGACGTTGTACCACTTCTGGATGCGAATCTTCTCAGGTCTCGTCCCCGTTTGCGCAGCCACCAGCTTCTTCAGATCCCCGATCGTGTCGTCGTCGTTGCACTTAACCCTCACCTTCTTCCCCAGCCGATCGTTCAACACCACCTCGATCATCTTTGCCTTCTCTTGTCCTCTTCTCCCGATTTCTTCCTAGCTGCGACCGACGCAGCCACAGCAGGTACAACGTATTTTATAGGCCCATTCCACCGCCCTTCTCTATCCGCGTCCGTGGTTCGCCAACTTCTAATCCAGACCGTAGGCACAAACCCATCCTGTTAAAAGAAAATTCTAGTCTACCAATCCATCCCATCCCTTTTTAAGTTTTTTAAACAATTCTTGTAAAGTCTAGCCCGATCAAGGTTTATATTTTCATCGATCCAACGACTCGAACCTACGGATTGGGCTCAAAATAAAAATTTAGAATACAGCCACGGGATGAGGCATGATAACCTATAAGCTTTGGGCTCTAAATTGGATAAAGTTCAGCACCGATTCAATGAATCAAACCAAATTTTGTTTATATTAACTGAGGATTTTTTTAAGTTTGAATTAAAACGTTAAAATTGTACTAAAAAAATTACGGTTGAAGCAAAAAAAATGAAAATCAACTCACTTTTCTATCATCAATATCTTAATTTATACATGAATCCAAATATTTTTACTGATGGTAACATCCATTTAACTAAAATTTATAAATCATTTGTAACTTCACTAAGACGACTTAAAACTCATCAAACTTATTTCATTAAAAACCACCTAAAATTATTAACCTGTACTGAACCAGTTTAGATGGAGTGCTAGAAATAAATTATTAATAGAGTTGCAGTTTTGAAAAATAAAATTAGAGTTAAACTGACCTCAACTCAATTTACACCCTCCAAAAGGAACGCTACCCAAGCTTAAAGAGGAGGTTGTAACACATCACGCAACCTACGGAAAACACATCCTACGAGGCCAACAAAGGTTTTAACATCTACTTTCGCGAAGACAGTTATTAAGAATATACGCCACCAACCAAGCCAAAAAACTCAACCACGCAGTTTTAAGCCTCGTAAGCCACACGCCACCTCCGTCCGCGTAGCTTCCAACCAGGACCACTTCACCTTCTCACGGAAATCATGTTTAGTAATAATCGTCGGCATTCTACTGATATTCCATGCCAGCACTGAGGACACTCCCGTTGCTGGTGTTGCGGGCACAGTCATGTCAACAAAAGGCCCTGAGTGAGAATCCTTTGCAATACATTGTTAAGTCAGATAAATAGATGTGAAAGCCCACAACCCCAAATAGCCTCTTTTCCGACACCTCAAGCCATTGTCCATTAACAAGCTCTCATTCCCGACACCCGACACCCCCACCCCCCACCCCCCGGGAAAAAAAAAATAAAAAATCAGCCCCATAGAAGCCCAACCTGAAAGGCCTGCAGTCCAAAAGCCTAAAAAGCAGGCAGCCAATTGTAAGGGAGGCCAAAAAAAAAAAAACCTTGAAAAATAATAATAGAAAGTAACAGGAACAACAATGGCCATGCGCTAGCAAAAAGAAAAAGAAAAAGAAAGCAAACCTAACAATAACGATAACATGGGCTTATCATCCAATCCCCACTGGGAAAATTTACTGTACATAAGCTTGCCCGGTGCAGTTGATGCCACTGCCATAGTGAAGAAAGTCATTTGCAGAACTCCTTTTAGGTTGCCAGCCCATGCCGCCTTACAACAATTTATTCCTGAACAATGCCAACTTCTTGGTCAACTCGCCAGTAATTTTTGTCATTGAATTCCACAACCTCAGCGTCCTCCCCACTGGATTTCCCCTTTTCCGGTGACTTGGAGACAGGATTCCTCTTCAGTGGCCCAGCCTCCCCAACGATACCTTCTTTCAGGGCTTGTTCCATTGCCTTCTCTGTCCCCTCTATCTCAACGCCAACAAATTCAACATCCTCTTCAAATAAAGAAGGTGCAGTCCGGTGGGACACGTCAGTCTCCACTAATCCATTGGAGTCTGAAGCACTTGTGGTGCTGCTTGGGAGTTCGGTCTTTCCATTGCAAAAAGTATTGGTTGCTGGTCCTGTTGCCTGGTCGTGCTCAGAAGGGTTAGCATCAAGCCCTTCACAATCACTGAATGGGTTCCCGACAGAACCACCAACTCGAAAATCTGATGGCTCTCTCCATCCAACCCACTCAGGCAGCGGACGATTACCAAATGGATCACTGTCATTTGACTCAAACTGGAAGAAACTCAAATCACTGGGCATACTTCCAGTTCCTGATGCCTCACTATCTGGGTTCAAGCCATTCCCATTCTTGGGACCATTTCCATTAATGGCTCCATTCATGAAATGTGTGCCAGATCCAGATGGAACAGAAGCAGCGCTGTCGAGCAGTTCCTCATCCTCCCCAACCACCACTTCATCATCGCTGCCACTACCACCATTTCGCACTGTTGTTGGTTCTCCAAGATTAATCTCATCCATCTTCTCTGGTAGAGAAGTGCTCAGAGACTCGTTTGCAGTCCTATCATCTTGGAAAGCAAACCAGTTGGAATTTGTAAACAAACTGCTGCAACACGAATAAAAACAATAAGTCAATGAACATGTTGTGATTTTTCCAATTTTTTCATGGCATTCTAAAACATCAAGGTCCAAGCCAATCCTTCAATTTTTATATCTGAATTGTATGTTTGCTGGGGGGAAAATCATATCGCTAAATCCACATGGCCTCTTCTAAAACCAAAATTCAGAATGGAATAGCTAACCCCTAAAAATCTCTGCATAAACAACTCAATTCAATCTATTTCCAAGTAAATTATTCCAAGTCAGTCATGAGAAGCATGGCCAAGGTAATCATTTATGACACGCAAGAAAGCAAAAAGAAAAAATACTCAGACATACCTCTCTTGGTCACCCCCAACTCTCAGTGATGATATCACAACTTCAGCAGATTCGTCATCAAAGTACACATCCTGCAATTTTCACATCAGCAAATAACTCCTGCTTAAAGCCCTGAAAACTTCACTCCAAAACACTTTCATTGTAACTTTCAGTTCTAACAATCATACAGAAGATCATTTTCCACTTACTGAAGCCACGAGTTAGAAAATCAATATTTTTTTAAAATTGAGAAAAAATTCCATAATCCATGCATGGACGCATTAAAAAACAAAAAAAAAATGTTCAGACCAGTGATAGTAATTTCAAAAATTTAGAGCGAAATTTTGCCAAAATTTTCGTTTTAGCTATCCTGCGAAATGTTCTCACCTGTGAACAATGGAAATTTTCGGGATTAAGCAAAATTTTCAAAAACATGAGGAATTTCTC
>JAYJMB010026394.1:105441-125678 GCA_036873735.1 Pouteria campechiana
GGAATTTCTCCCTGAAAAATTCCACGAGAAATTTGAAATAAGAAGTAAAAAACCTAAGCGCCTCATGAAATTGTTTCAAACGCATCTCAGCCTCCCCAATACCCAATTTTGAAACCCCCAATGACGATTTAAAAAAAAAAAAAAAAAAAACACCTTTGTGAAGTCGATTTGAAGATCCGACATCTGCAGTCAAGTTATCCATGTCTTCTTTAGTGATTTCCCAACTTGAATTGAATTTTCAACTTCAAAATCACAAATGGAAGCTTCGAAATGCATTTTCGAACAGATCTATATGCTTTTGGGAGCCTAAAATCAACACAAAAACCCACTGCATCCCTCTCTTGCGTCGGCAGCAAGCTGTAACGAGTCGTTTCCCCAAATTTTCCCTTCAAATCCACCCCTTTTGTTTCTGAGTCAGGGTTGGAGCATTCGAAACCTATTTTCGAATGGATTGCTGGTGAAATCGGGACTTCAAATTCAGTCTCATGGTGGACAGCGACAGAAGAGGCTTCCGTGCTGCTGTTTTCACCCATTTGGGCATTTCCAATCAGCAAGTGCTTTAATTTTCCCTCATTTGGGCTCTCAATCAGCAGTAGCAGGTTGGTTTTTGGCTTTTGGGGTGGGTGGGACAAAAGAATATAATTTATTAATAATGATGGTTTATCATAATTTATAAGTATTTTGTTTACAAATTTTCCATTATATAAATTAAAATGAGTTGTAGATTGAATTTTTTCTATTTAAACATATTTTCTAAAACATTGAAAATCAATTGTTTAAAAAATTATTTGCTTTTAATTATTTTACACATTATTTAATAGCAATAATAATTAATTAATGTGATTTTTTGTTCTAAATGTGAATTTAGATTTATCATAATTTATTATTAAGTTTTATAAAAAATTTCTAATTTTTCTTCATTTTTTAACTTCTTTTATATTTTAGCAAAATAGTTTGGCAAAATTATAAATAATTTCTCTGAAATTAGCTAAATTTTCTCCTTTTAAGCTTAGCGAAATTTTCCCTCTTAGTGAAATTGCGAAAAGCAGTTCAGACAGAACTGAATATGCATATGCTACTTTTATTGGTAAATTTTCCACATAAGCTATTGCTTTGGAAGTTCGTGCAGTGACACATGCCAGCTGCTTTGAGAAATGTGCAAATATGATATCATATGCAATTGTAAAAGAAAAATTAAAAAAAGAAAACCTTGGCAATTTTACCTCATCATCACGCTCAAGAGATCCATGCACCTACAAACAGTACAACAACATAAGCCATGGAAAAAGCACAAAATCCAAGTATAAAAACAGTTCATATCATTCAAGCAAATATTTGTTTGATACCTCTTCTGTATCTTCATTTTCATACATGCTGTATCTGAATGCCTGGCTCAGATTATTTGCTAATTCTGCCACATCATAATCTCTGTCTTGGAGTTCATCTTCATCACTGTCCCTTGTCCTTTCCTGCAATGCAGTAGGGCGGCTGCATCGACAAGGAGAATTATCGTTCAGATTAATATGAAATCATGCTGAATTATTCACCATAAAAAACAATCACATGCAATCATACAGAGAGACAATGTTATAATAGGGGGAAATGGGGATAAAAACATGAAGTGAATGGAAAACATAACCCGGGTGAGATTTGTTTACATGAGAATACACAGTATTCCAAGGAATGGTTAAGCTTCAGTATGGAAAAACTTACCCGTCTCAAATGACCATAATGGATCACCAGTCCAAAAGTGATATGCATTTGGGGCTTGATTCTTCTCACTGCGAAATTAATGAATTTCTACTACATTTTTTTCTTTTCATTATTCTATTAACTATGGAATATCTTCCAGGATCAGTTTTCACCTGGTCCACAATCTATCTGCTAATATCAGATTCACCTTGCCACCAACCTACAGTAATCAGAACAAGGATGAATAATTTTGCTACTATATTTACAAAAAAGCCTTCCTCTCCTTCACAGCACAACCTATAAACATATCTAGGAAAAATGCAACATTTGATCCAACTTTATTCCTATATTTACTTCATTCCTTTAATGTAGTTGGTTGTAAGCCATGTCAGATCATTTGAACTCTCGTATGCAGCATGGTACATAGATGAACACTTCCACAGTTCTGTTAGTTTATTAACTAGTAAAATCACTAACTTTATCCATCCAAAAATCGTAAGCACAACCATGGATACAGGAAATTATCCATGTAGAGCTAGCTGAACATCATGCCAGCAGTATCAATCATCATGAGCGGTTAGAACATACCCACAGGCCCACCGATAGACATTCTCCACAGTATTCCGTTCTTGAAGAACATTACTTTGCCAATCAATCCATTCTGCATTTTCCTGAGACAGCATTAAGGAACAAAAATCAGAAATATTTAGATGACCACAACAATCATCCTTTAGAAATTTAAAAGCCTTCACCAAAAAATAAACAACAGTGTCAAAAAGTCAACCAGTAAAAAAATTTGAGACAAAAGGGTTTTAAGGGTGTCAAGTCAGAAACTGCACTATATTTTGTTCTAGCTGAGGAATAAGGATCACATGCAGGTCAATAAGGTGGTGAAGATGAACAAAGGGCTCACATTAGTGCAGAAACATTGTATACCATTAATCTTGAAAAGTAATGTGCATAGATCCTATGACCTGTGGACTGCAAGTAGTCCGAGTGATAGCATGAATGCCTATTTTGATTCCACACAAGTCAATGAATTTTTGTATTTCTAAGAACTAACTCAGTCAAAATCAATTATCCTAACTAAGTAGGATTATGCCAAGTTGCCAAGCACTAAACAGATTATCAGAAACCTCATCCTCTTTATAAAACTGTATATCCTCTTTACAGTACTTCTTGAAGTAACAATGGGTCCACAAGATCCTAATTCTGTGAAAAAGGGCAGAGGCAAATGACAACTTTAGCTAAAAATATTCCTGAGAACCACCTCGAAGAATGTGAAGAACCATTCCTATATTTGCAGCAAGCAAAGAGCAGATAAATAATAGAAAACAAGAGAAAAAGTCTTCTCTGTGCAGGCCTGATTCACAACAAATAAACCAGTAGCAAAAAGAGAGCAGAAGTGTAGCATAAAACCAGAGAGAACATCTTCTCTGTGCAGGATTTATTCACAAAAAACAAGCCAGCAGCACAGAGACCACTGCCATCAAGAGTTTGTGACACATTTCATGCATGAATGCACACACAAATATGGCCATTTCTAAACAACACTTAGCAGCAAAACATGCCACACCACTAGATGAAAATCAGTATTGTGCCAGATTAGATGAATTTCCACCTCATACTACATGTTGACTCATTTTCAGAACAAAATGGCACCCCCCTTGAACAATGTTGAATCATACTGGCCAACACATAAATCCCATTGATGCCAACCACATACCAAGTGTAGTCGAATGCATTACAAGCACAAAGAAAGAAACTCCCTAGGCTTGCACCTAATTGTGGTACCGAGATGTTTAACAAGCCAAATTTGCTGCCTATACAATTTAATGAATTCACTGCATGTAACCCACACTTTCTGTGCCCAAAGTTGTAACTTTTAGTGGGGGTATTGGGTATTTGTAAAAGAATTCGTTAGGTTAACCTGCAAATATTTATGAATATGGTCATTGCCATTCCCAAGTTGAGCGATCTTATTTGCAATTCGAGTGATGTGTCCAAGGTAGCCAGTCCGCGGTGGCTGTCTTCCAGTGGCAGGCACTGTTGGCTGCAGAAGTCGAAGAAAATAACATTTAGTTTATCAAGCAATCAGATTCAACACAATTCAGGCTGAATTACAGTCAATATAAAATACCATGTCAAGATAATGGCATGAAATTTCTAATATATCATTCAATGAAATATCATTTAGCAAAGAATGACAATTACCAGATCCGAATCAACAGAAAGAATGGAATGTCTATCAGCTTTGACCATTCTCCCAATTAAATCACAATCATGGAATAGATGATCAATAATGGTACTGTTCTTGCTCTCCAAGCATGATGCTATGATACTTTCTACATGATGATGTAAGGAGTTATTGAATGGGTACCTGCACAGGCATAGCAACAAAAATAAACATACAAGCACTTTCCACTTCCCCAAAAAGACAAAGCTTAACGGCAGCTCACTCGAAAAAGAGATCTAGAATTCTTTGGATAGAGCCTGAGACAATCAACTCCTTCTCTGCATCTTCATTGCCAGTCCTCAACAATACCGCAATGAACTCAACGATCTGAAAATCCAGAAAATAAAAGGCATTAGAAAGTGAGCCTGAAAATCTGTAGTAGTTTCCTTTCTCTGCAGAACGTCAAATTCATCTAGATGAAAAATGAGACAACTTTCAGAATGTTAATTTGTAGGCATTCTAAGAACTTCACCCACCTTTAATCGATGCTTCCCAAGAGGAGGACGAAGTTCACCATAAGTAGTTGGCAAAACATTTTCATCAGAGGATACACTCAAAAGTATAAGCAAATCACCTGCATCATAACCACCCAAAAGCCTGACAATCAGCCATGCAACAGCAGCACTGCAGAGCATCTCAAGCAACTTAGTTAAGGGGTAGCTCAACAGTTATGACAAATTAAAATGTCAGACAATCATCACCCATCAAACTGGCTACCCACAAGAACACATTGAAATTAATTAATAAAATAGAGACTCCCAAGTCATTTCTCATATTATTGTCAAAAAACACCTAAAAAAGCAGCAGTGCCCTGGATGCATACGATGACTCCATGTTTAATTAATAATCCTTGAAATGAATAACAATGTGAGTCAAAATAAGTCTTCAGTTATGCAAAGAAGTAACAAGAACCAGAGTGCTTCAAAACATCAGTAACAACACAGGCAAAAGAGGACATCACACAATATCAAAGAATTAACACTGAACTAATCAGACAGACGAACACAAAAAGAAAAACATTTGACAGAACAATATTGTCCTTGCCTTACTGAAAGGTTCCACCAGCAGTTCTACAGAAAGGGGAAAAGTCATGTGCTGGAGGAGATGCCATCTTTTCCAAGACATGCTACAGCGTAGCTTCAAGATGAAAAAACACCTGGTTTCAATTTCTTTAGACGATTTCCCAGATGCACAATAGACCAACTCATAAATGAACAAGTAACGACCATGGTACCATTTGCAGACCATCAAAAACAAAACCAACTAAAGATATCTAGACAGTGGAACACAACTTGCTAATTGTAGATGTGCAATTTACTGAAGTCTAATGTTCATTCAGAAAGGAAAACAAATCTTAGATTCCCCGAGCACTATCAACAAACAGAATATTGTTGTAGAATTAATCAAAATCTGGCAGAATAACAACGAAATCAATATAATTCTATTTATAATGTCGAATAAGAGCAGAATTTCCCAGCATTTTAATCAACAATGGCAACAAACACTGAAGAACTTACCGAGTTTTGGCAACATGGCACTAACAGTCTCAGGATTAATAGGGATAGGTGGTTCATATAAATGCTGACTTCGTATAGAATGCATGATAGGAATTGAAGTTGATCTTTTGGGTTCCAACAAAGAGATGCAAACAGACAGTGAATGGACAAGAGCGGATTTTGATGGTGAAACTTCCAGAGCATGCCCAAGTATCCTTTCAACAAAGCTGCATGTGAAATGGAAACAAGATTACAAGCATACTCTTAAGGAAAGCATGGCTAAACCAGAAGAGAGGCTGGAAGGAAATACTGACCTTGGGCTAGAGATTTTGGCCGCTAGTGCAGATGGAGCATTTCGAGTGATGACACACAGTGTTTCAGCCGTGTTTGCATGAACTTCAGGAGGACTCTGATTTTCGAAAAAAAAAAAACAAGAAATCCCTTTAGTGAATTTACTACAGAATCCTTTTTTATGTGTATTTTTTTTCTGAAGAGTGCTATCATAATCAAAGTTACGGTAACTCAAAAGCACATCACTGAACCTACTTTATGGTTTGGAATTTTGATTAGCATGGGCAGAAACCACACATTGATGACATGAATACAAATAACAGCTTGTTTCACAAATATGGTATTGAGTACCTTATTTTTTAATGTGAAGAAAAGCTAAAAAGATGGTGGAAATAGGAAAACTGAAAATTTTTGTCAGCTATTAGTTTGTTGTAGGCAACAGTACATAACAGTATAGCCTTCCATCTGGAGCCAGCAAAGAAGCACAAATCATGGATATGTACAATATCCATGATTTATTTGAGTAATAATATTCACAAGGCATATGAACAACACACAACAAGCAGTATATTTCAGTAAATTCAGCACCAGCTATCAATCAAAGTCTACAAGGCATGTATGCAAAATATGCATCTGATAACCAATACGACTATGTCTCTCATTTCCATACTTACAGATGGATTCAACTTATCAACAATCATTTCTAGCAAATTGCTATCTGCTAACCACTTCATCACATCAACAAAATTAGGGTACATGTGATCATCAGCACCAACTAGTCGAACCAAAACCTGCACAGAAAAATTTCTTCAGTGGATATAATAATGCAAAAACCAAAGAATACTTTCAAGATAGATATCTGCAAAGCAACGTCAAAGGTCCACATTGTCATTGCTATCTATCGACATAAACTGCAATCTAAGAAACCAGATTATGGACTCCCTTTCCTTTTCCTCTCTTCCATTCCTTTTTGATACGTTACAAACAGACAAATGTTTTAGATTACACTGCATTGACAGTTCAAATGGGGCATACATTACAGCTTAAAGCAACTTGAATGTGGGAGGCAATACTTAGCTGTGTTGCTCTATCCAGGTGAAAGTCATTAGCTGTGTCATTTAGAGCACTTTGATACCAATCTCTTAAAAGAAAAGAGATGCTCTGTTCTTTCTTTCACTCAGATACATGATCCTAAAGTTCATTAACTAGGGTAGCTTATGAAAAGTCTCTTCTTCAACACAGCACACCGCACAGTGTGCATCTAAACAGGAGATCAGTACCTGATACAAAATATAGACTGCTCTTCATGATGGTCCAACTGGAGACAGTAAGTTGGTCTAACGATAGGGTTGATCAGATTATCTTAAATCCTATATTTTATTAGTAATGTGACTATTGATCACATTACAGAAGGTGGGTACAGAAATATATTATATTTCTTCTAAGAAGGTTGTGACAAAACTAGGATTGGATTTGGAATCAGGATTAAAATAATGGTAAGTAAGAGGAAATGAAATTTTATAAAACATATGAACTGATAACTCCCTAAAAAGCTAATCCATGCTGACTTTATGATGGACAGCTGATAAACATGAAATGGCAAAGCAGAACAAATCAATTTTTCATGGGAAATTAGTTGCAAAATGATAACAGCCTGAATTCCTGAATATTCTTTTCTGAAGTTACCCATGTTTTCAGTCCTCCATGAATGACCACCACATAACATCTTGCATACGATATATACAAGCAAGCCCATAAAGAACCATCTGCAAACTATATAGCCAGTTACAAGAGGAACAGTGGACCAACAAGCTTCATAATGGAGGAAAAGCCACCAAACAAAATTAGTAATGGATTTGGTATAAGGATATTACTGTTTCTCATTTTCCTTTTTTAAGCAATAGCCGTGTTATTGTCTTATTGATGATGGTGGTGATCAATGGCTTTAAAATACTGGCACCTACGTCTGTGCAATAAGAAAACATCATTTTCTAGAACAAGCACTAATGAGACAGAACAGTGCATTTTACACCAGTACAAAACACATGAAGTGCAAAAAAAGATAAGAAATCCAAAAACTGCCATGATAGCAATGTATAGTTCCCAGACCAGAGTATGATAAATGCCTGGAAGTCATAACAATAACTCAACTACAGTGAATCAACAAAGAGCATTGCAGTGACGGTCAAAGCAAGCGTCCAGTCAACAGGTTAGCCCGCATATACCAACATTGGTAGGTCAGATTTGACACAGATGGGTCCCATTTGGAATATTTCAAGACAAAAAATAAGAACAACTCATCCATGAAATGTGAAACTGCACATTAAGTGCCGTGTAATCAGTCTTTTTTTATCAGTTCGAGAATATGTTACTAGTCCCAAGGTTGAAGAAATCAAATCCATCTTCCATAAGCTCGAAAGCTTTTGGACAAGCATTTGAGTCTCTCCCACGTCATATTAGAGAAACAAAAAAGGTTTGTATTTTAACATATCAGGAGAGAAAAACTGTCAATGAAACAGCAAAAAAGATCAATTTAAAAGCCACCACAATATTAAGGTGCCAAAATGTAAGCCACTGATTCATGAAAAAAGCTATCGTGTCAAATTTAGTGTTACCACCAAATCTAGTATGTGGCCCACCATGGATGTTCAATTGCATATTTAAATTAGTGATCCCAAATGCACGTTGGGCATACAGAATGCATTCTGCAGCTTCAGAGAATATTAATATATATATATAGTCACAAGGCTTAAGAGATTGAACTTATTGCCGGGTCTAGAGCTTTGGGCACAATGTTTGAATGTTGTTTGAGCCTCTTTAAAACTAACCATCCATTTGCTCATAGACATTGCTCCTGATGACCTACTATTTAGACCACTAGCTAGAAATAATGGACCCGCCAGAAAAATAATGAAAGGCTTAGAGAGACATTCGTGAAGAATAGTAGGAGTTAGATTATAGCAACAGACCTCCATAATTGATGTGATACCTATTAAATCGACCAGCTGACAAAATATGTCTTGATGGGCCTGACATAAATAAAATAGAAAAAAACCAACTGTCTGCATGAAATACATCAAGAATTTGGAGTATTAAAAGCACACCAATTACGCATGAGGAAAATTTGTGGCATAGAATGGCAAGGTAGAAATAGAATGCATATTACATCAAAAAAGAAATGTTAGAGTAAAAAGCAGTGCCTCTTATACAGTCAACACCATCATCAACACCCTTCCCAGTTCACTAGGTACAGCAAAAAAATAAAAAATAAAAAATCTGTGCTCCACTCAACTAAGGACCACTGCAATGTTGGATTCTGGATATTCATGACAAAAGGACATGCTAAGCTTTGATATGGTTGCCAACTTAAGAAAGCCAAGGTTTGCAAGGACAGTTGAACTACAGAATCTGAGTATACCACATCCATGTTATATCATATGGAGCCAAAGCAGTTCACTACTACACGTATATATATATGGAGAGACAGAGCACCCCCAATACAATTTCTCTAATATTGTCTAAAAGAAGTAAATGCAGAACATAAAAGGGCATAACAATATCAGTAATCGTCGAGGCCTTTGCAACACCATTATTGCATTTTAATATGCAAGATGCAACTCCCCCATTGTACTAACAATCAGATGAAATAACTCAAGTGCAGTTGCATATTAATCAATAATAGCTGGAAGATAGCAATCCTTGGAACCTTAACATTCAGCACAATTAGAATCACAAGCAAAAAAGTCACAGCAGCTAACAAACACCTGGCATCATGCCATTCACTTATAACTAAATGCTGCGCTACAGCACAACAGAAATCATTTTTTTTCCTTTCATGGATGGTTATAGAAATCATATTAAGAAATGACTGTTAGAAGTAGCAACAAAAACACCTGGCAAATAACACATTCAAGGTATTCATCACACACATGAACAGTTGGGATGACTGTGCTTTCCAAGGTATTCATCAGTAATACTAAAAATGTGTACAAATATACCCAGAGTTGCAGCTTGCAGCATACTTTCAACATTGAGGATGAGGAATCAACAAAGGCATGATTTCCCTCTTGTTTTATGATAATTGCAACTACAAAGTATAAAACAGCTTGCAAAGCTCAAAAATAATTTCCAATCTTTTCTTGCTAAATACTCGTAGTAGTTTTCAATTCTTTCTCGCTAAATATTCATGATTCAAAGTTCAAACAGAATTCTCCAATAATAAAAATAATACTTTGAAATACATCATAAGATTACCTAAGCTTCTTTTGCCCTGATAATGGGAATTAAACTATCTACTTACCTGGACATAATTCATTAGTGGCACGGTCTTACGCAACATAAGGCATATAACAACCTACAGCAGCAAAATGATGCATCAAAAAGCAAATTTACACACCTAGGCAAATAAAAACCATGATAATGAGATATAAAAACCAATACCTTACTGAAGTATCCAGCCAGTAATGTGCTATGAGGACGACTAGGTTCCAGAAAGGAGAAAAGCAGGTTCATCAGCTGCATTCACAATACATTGCTTAGAGACAGCACAAAAAGCTACTGTAACAATGATTCCATCTCTCAAAAAGGATGCCGAACAGTATGCATGGAGAAAGTAGACACCTCCTCATCTTCAACTAAGGTCTTCAAGATGACATCAATTTCACAAGTAAATATCTCACAGGCAATGAAAGGAAACCTGCATTTGAAAATAAGACAGCTCATGAAAACCAAAATTCAATTTTTTTGGCCAAGGATATGATCATCAAAATGACGGAGCCAACGCAGTATCACATCCTTGATGAAATTTTCAAGTGAACCAGATCAACATACTTGAAAGACTGTTTGCTTTCAGCATCTTCAGGAGGTTCCACCACGACATAGTGAAGCAACTGTTCTACCTGTGCTCTATCCCGAAGACTGCCGAGACAACAAATAAAAACAACTGTTACCTACAATAGAAATGAATAATAAATGTCACCTGCTATAAAAATGTTCAAGAAGATCCAAGACTATACGATGGTTTAAACCAATTCAATTATTTTAGAAACTTAGAAATACAAACCAATTTCATGTTCTTATTAAGCTCCCCCAAATTTTCTTTCAAAGCCTGCAGCTTGATTGATTTGGATTAATAGTATGGCTTATTCAGCCATATGCATCATTCAGTCCACATCCATCAAAGGAACATTTTGATAAGGGAATGAAAAAAAAGGCCTTTGGAAAAAATGCTAATCTTGCAGCGATGTCTAGAAAGAGTCAACTTCCCTGTTTTCAAGGGATGGAATAAGTTGCTGAGAGAAGCAAATAGAATTGCCATCACTGGCATCACATAACAGTATGAAATACTATTCGCAAGAAAACTGAAACTAACATCCGGTTCTTTTGACAGCACAGGTAGGGAGGAAATACAAATCCAAACGCAGCTTTGCAATAGTAATAGATTTATCTGCCAACCCAGTAGAGTCAAGCTTACTAATCAAATATCCATGAGTTGAGAAACATGATTAGTCTTTTGATATAGTGGTAAGATGACGGTATTAGTAAATAGCAAGTTATCTCACAAGTTAATAAGACGGCTATTAAGAGCTTTGCACTCCTGGATAATTTCCTCCTCATCAAGTAGCTCTTCCAAAGTAAAGTTCTCCTTGTCCAAAATTGATTCGACCTACAACATTATTATTGAAAATAGTGAGTGGCTGCTATATTACATCTTCCAAGGTTCAATGTTACAAGAAAAGGCATTAATCGAATAATCAAAAAATTAAAAGGCAGTTAAACAACAGGTGAAACAAAATGTCAAAGAAAAAGTGACAAATTGACCAACAAAAGATATCTAAGTTCACTAATTCAAGACCATAGCAAGATTGCTAAGGATGTCACACATGAAATTCATCTACAATAGGAGTAGAGATATGGCTCATGTGACCACTGGTACCAATCAAAATTAGGAGGAATACATACAAGGTATCTGTAAGACAATTGTACTCAAAATAAGGACATTCTTGTATAGAAATGAAAGCTTTTGATGGACCCAAGGACAGGACAAATAGCTATTAAGGGGATAATAGATATAGATGGTTTGGCTACACACAGTGATGATAAAGAATTGCACCAGTCAAGAGTAAACTTCCCAAGAAGATCCTCCGCAAGAAAGGGGAAGGCTCCAAAATGACAGGTAGATGGAAAATACTTAGAGAAGCCAAGCTTAACAGGGCATATGGTTCAAGATGGAATGATATGACATTATTTACGCAGTTCACTCAAACTGGGAGAAGCTTCAGTGATGATAAAGATGATTGAAAAAGGTCACATGGTCACAAGGAAAATATCACTTATTTTAAATGCAGTGGATAAGGAAAACGAACCAATGATTCAAATCAGATTGCAACCAAACGAGGATGATACCCTGAAATAAATTTAACCCCAAACAATATAGCTTAACAATGACATAACAAAAAATCAAACAGAATAACATTACCAACAAGTGCAGATGGAATAATTCAATTTTTTTACAACACACAAGCAATAAGGGAGAAGGGAATCGCTGGATAAAGAGGGCAAGACAGATGATTCGAACCAAGAAACTCATAGGAAAGAAAAGATCTACAAGCTTTGTGATTTGATGTAACGGATGAAGCTCACAGAAAAGAAAAGATCTACAAGCTTTTGGATTTGATGTAACAGATGAAAACAAGGAAACAACTTGCTAATGCAGCTCTAATTTGGTTCGTCCTTTCCCCGAGTGATACAATGCCAAGAGACATGCATGCACTCGTAGCACAGCTCTATGTTCAAATAACTGGAATTTCAAGCTGGAGACCGCTATTAGCAATGCCCCAGCATACTAAAACCATTCTAATTAACTTATTGCTGAAAATTTGATACATGGTCATGTGACCCTTCTACAATTTGGAAAAAATGGCATTCCGCCAAGCCGGCAGCTGATATTGCGTATGTGTTCTCTTCTTTCATGATGGGACCCCACCACAGCTGACCAGACAGAAGGACGTACCAGGATCGATAACCGCGCATAACGGATTTGTGTATTTGTACATCTACGGGCGATTTCTGCATCCACTAGGTAAAAACCTAACTCCAAGAAGCAAAAACCTATAATTCCCGCAGAGGAGTGAAAACCCTAACCTCGAGAAGCTAAAAACCCGGGAAGGAATAGTCTGGAGAGTATATTACTTACTGGAGAAGAAGCGGAAAGAGCAGGCAAGCGCCAGAACATCTTTGCAGCGAACTTGACCGGGAAGCCAAGCTGGAGGAAGCTGCTTTGAGCTGAAATCCAAGAAATCCGCCCAAGAAAACGCAGAGAAACCTCAGCAGCAGCAGTACCAGATGCTGCGAGAGAAGAAAACCACAGATCAAGAGAGGTGGAAGACCAAGAGCGCTCCTTCCCTTCGAAATCACGAGCTGCTGAGGCTGCTGCAGCGAAGAAGGCGACACTGATGGAGGTTGCAAAAACACAAAAAGGGTTGGATTTCACGACAAAGGCCCGAGGCGTGGGTGGCATTCCAAATAGGGTTTCGCTAAAATAAACTGCGGGGTGGTCGACCTTAAACTGCGCACACTTGGGTGGCAATGCTTGTAATATAACACCCGGTTTTTTGTGAAATTTTCGAATATGCCACCAGCTCTGTCTTCTTGCGGCCGCGGAGGAACCCTGTGTCGTGGCGATCGATCTGAGGACCGTGTCGCTCGAAGACGTCCGTGCTCCGGCGGAGGCCGAAAGTCAATACACTTTCATTTGAAACGGAATTCTTGCGGTGTAGAAAATCAACTGCCACGGTAAATCGAGCGATTCATATTATTGGCGGTCCACGAAATAAATTTTTATTTGCATTGATTCACCTAGTGGAAAATCCCACTAAGCGTAACGGACGAACGAGTTGAGAAACAGAAGAGTACTGAAATGGGGGAAATATACTTCACGAGATAATATTAGCATCCGACCCACCTCAGCCAAACCGTTGGACGGTTTAGGCGGTTGGCGGCACTGGTTTGTCTTTGTCGTAATAAATCCTAGGAGAACTAACGAGTTGAAAATCACGCTCCCGTGAGTAATCACAGAAGCGATTTATAGATCTCACACAACATACACGATCGAGCACGGGATCATTTAATCATTAAAGGGAATTTTAAAACTGTTAATTAGATACATATATATAGCTTCTAAACTATTTTTCCAATCCAAGTACATAATTTGGTGAATTTTTATAAGGTTTAATATTTTGGCGAATTTTAGGGCCGGAATGGGTGGTTTGAGAGAAATACAGCGCCTGTGTATGAATTACCCCGATCTGCCAGAGTAATGATTCTTTTTTCGCCTTTTGAAAATGATCGAACGCATGCTTTGTGGCGGCCTTTCTGTCCGAAATTTAGTGGGGCAGGCGTTGCTTTTCCGTAGTGGGCTGTGGTCATTGCATCTGCATGTGCTTGCGACTATAGTTTTTTGAGGGATGCAATCTGGGTTTTTGTACAAATGTATATTTATCTGCATAATTAGAATGGCAGACGGGTCGTAGGACAGTTAAGCATATGTCGTTATTGGATTATCGTTAAAAAAAAAAAAAAAACAATGCGTGATTTCCTAGCCAGGGTTTGGACAGTCTAGACTGACTTGTAATATATTCCGTAAGAAGTAATCTCTGCGTCCCGAGCATCGCTTGTTGCTATCGCCGGAACAGAAAAGCTATGCACGTTTATTTTATTTCGAGGGCCACTTTTGATAAATCTGGTGGGTATAAGCTGCAATGGCACGTGGCACAGGAGGAGAGATTCAAGACGCTATTTGTGCGGCACTTAGATTTTGAGTGCCCCACCGCTCCCTGAGCTGGGTGGAGGTCGCCGTACGAGGAATAAGAAACGAGTCAAGTGACCCATGCACAAAAGGGAAGTGTGTGATTTGACGCGAGTATATATCTATATTACATTCGGCTTGTTGTTTGGAAAATCACAATCACAATGTATCCACCATCCGTACCTATTAATTTTGCGCGTGGATGATATTTATTTAAATAACTAGCATATTTATACCTAAATGATAATGGCAATAACTTGTCATTCTATTAATGGAAGGTTATGCAAACTTAAAAAAAATAATAATAATAAATAAATTCACCCCTTTGTCAATTAAATCCAACTGTCATGTTTACTTTTATCGACTAATAAATTCTATATGAATTACGAATATAATATATATATTATTTTTTTTGTAATTTTTCCAGATTATCTGATTCGCAGGATTCAATGTTTAATTAAATTATTTCATTTTGGAACTATGATTTGATTAAATATGAAGTTACTCAATGCACTTGTAATTCTAAAAGAGCCGTCCATATTGGTTTAAACGGTTGGCGTTTACATTGAAACGACTGCTCATGGAGTATCATTGCAACTTCAGCGCGTGATTTTGCAGATGAGATCTGACTTAAGTTCAAAGCTACTATCATCCACAATGCTATGATTGGAAGTTGGGATGTCTGGGCCAATAGAAATATTTCAAATTCGCGGGGTAGCTATGCGAGGGTGGATTCGCCCATACCTGCTTAACGACGAAATATTTGCAAATTAAGAAACATTTCAAATCTCATTTTAATTATGTCATCTCTTCGTGGAATGGATTTTATTGATGATGCAATTTCTTTGACATCCCTCGATGGCAAAAGGTTTATTTGCAAGTTATCTTCGCGAATAAAATTAGACTACGGAATATATGCAATTTTCTATAGAGTCAATGGAAAAACAGTCCTCGATGTTTATTCCTTACCTGATCCAATATTAGAATGGATTTTAAAATACTATTTCTCTCTCCTTACGCTGTCTTTCTGGCGAGAGGAGATTAAAAAAAAAAAAAAAAAAAACATTTTAGCTTGCGACTGCGTGATGGATTGCCAAGACATGACAGACATAAAAACTCAAGACAATGTCATACGATGGATGAAAAGTAGCCCAGCGACATCTCATTTAACGTTCTCCAGCGTCGTGTAAAACTCGTGTTGAGTTGATTTATTTCTACCAACTCGCGCGATGCTTCCAACAAAGCCGCGCGATTTGGGACAATCAACACATATTGGCTACAATAGATAACACATGCATGCGCTTAGACGGTTACGACACAACAGACTCAGCGTTTTAAAAATTCTGATTACAACATATCCAATTAGTGCTCGTTGTTTCATCGGGAACTAAAATCACAATGGCTTTCTCCACAGAATTCCACCCCAGAATTCGTGAAAATTAATGCAAATTGGGGCTTCTAACTGACATTATTAGCATATTCTTCGGCAAACAACCAAACGCCCACAATCAAAAAGCATCCTATCCGAGCCTAATTACATGGCTCGTCTTTTTTCCGTGCAAAAACAAAAATTCATAGGGTTCTACAGCATGCGTTTGACGCTGGGCTCCCAAGAAAGAATAGGAAAAACAAAAGCAAGTGAGAAATGAGACTAGAGCCCAGACGAACGGTGGCCATAGAAATTGGGTGCATCGAATTCGCTGAGCAATGCTCCTCGTGATTTGTATGTGCGAACTGCGGCGCCCATGCGACTCGTTCTACCAGTTTAATCGAGGGCTGTGATTTTAAAATCTCTAATTTTCACATTGAACGTGATATAGATAATTAAAAATCTAGAATTTCAAGCCGAACAAAAGAGGGTGCATTCATCTAACTACGATGGTAAGCCCGAACGACATATTATTTATAGTGAACAGCATTCGGTGAATTCTCCAACATATGAACGGTTTAATTCCATGTAACTGGCATGTGTGCGTCAGGATCGTGGGATGTGTTACATGTGTACAGGTAATCGGACGATGCGATGAACGAAATTTCCACTCGGGCGGTGGCCTAACTGCGCCGGCGACCACAATCCGCTCTTGCACGCGGGAATTCTCGGAAAAAAGCACGGGCTTTTATGGTGCCCGCGAAAAATCAACGTCAATAATTCATCGCAAGCTTAGCTGTGGAAATGGAACGTATTTTAGGTAATATATACTATTTATATATCCAGGAAATCGAAAAAAGATTGAATGTAAAGGATTACGGAAAACAGATATCTAGTTCCAGAATTGAACTGACAAGACGCATCGATTTTCTTAAACTACTGGAATGGCTTAGATACATCCTGGAATATAGAAGATTGACGGTTTGGATTTTGGAATCGTCGATGCGGCGTTCGGAAGTGAATTGGAGACGCAGCGAATGCGATGGGCAATCTGGAGGAGGCCAGCAGCTGCCGCGTGCGCCTCTGAATTTTACATGGCCGGAGGATAAGGAAGCTGCCCTGAGGTTTTAGGCCCGAGCAATGAGAATAAACAGATCAATGATCCAGACCGTCAGTCTGTTCTATCCCAGTATCAATTAGCTATATCTTGAAGATTGAAGGATTTTAGATAGTGCGTTGGGCTTAATTTCAAAATAGAGACGGTAGCCTGCTCATTATCCCGGCTACGTACTTTCATAAGCGCACCGACAATTCATGCAGCGAGTTGCAGATCTGCGCTGGGACCAGAAGCGCAAACCGACAAATTTGTAGAGGCGATATAAAAGAAAGGGAGATTTTATCTATTTATTTTTGTAAGACGGCGAATACATATTTATGGTTGGGAAGGAATCGACATCCAATGTCTAATGCCCTCCACCCATTGACTTTCCTCCCTTGATTTTGAACTATTATAATAACAATAATAAAAAAACATTGGTATATATCATCAAAAACTAAGATATTGTTTTTATCCCGTATGGCCTTTAGGGGCCCAACTTGGATAGAATAGTTTCACCTTTTTTATTGATGGGGTAATTTATGTTTCACCTTCTCGACCCATATCAATTTTCATAATAAGTCTAGTTGAGCACACTAGATTCCTAGAATTGAAATTGGTTCACACGAATTATTAAAAAATTAACAAAACTATAATTATTTTTAAGATTGCATGTATATTTCAAATTATTATATGGTATACATGTTTATTTTTTAAAGTTTAGATATTACTCAATAGGTTATTGGTTTCTATTATATTGGCTAAAACTTACTTTATTTCATATATTTATATCGGCATTGTTTAATACCAAAGGAAAATACATAGGTAGTGATGATGAATTGTGAATTTAAATCTCCATAAAAAAAAGACAAGATAATCATTATAAAATATTAAAAAATAATACAATTCTAATATAGTGTAAGAATCTATTCAAGACAAAAAGAAAGAATGGAAAATTAAAAAACACATGAACAGCATAGAAAATGATGCAATTGCAGAGTGAACAGAGGTAAAATGGAAAAAATATTGCTAAGAAAGATTAGACATGATGATTTTTTTTTTGGTTAGTTTTTTTTCTTTCCGTCCAACGAATCAAGCGCGCACGAGTAAACCCAGGCAAGCGAAAAGTGCCGATCGCGCTAAAATGCGCGGCTCCGAGTAGTTAAGCCACTGTGTATCGAGAGCTCCTCAGCAGTCTAGGCTTCAGTCGCCGCTACTTCTTCTGCTTTCTTTTCTGCTGGCGACAGAATTCCACTCCAAAAGGCTCCCGATTCCACCTATTCCACTTCCTTCGTCGGAAAGCAAGATCTCGATCTCGATCTCGATAGCACGCTCTTCTTCCTCAAAATCCGCTCGCTTCGGGGGCTCGAAAGTCACGTTTTTGCTGCTTCTCATCGTAAATTCGTGGAATTAAGATTCATGAGCTGTACAAATCAATGCGATCGGGCGTATCATGATAAAAAAATGGCTTTTTGTCATTGCGAAGCCGTCAAATTAGGGTTTTGATCGACATTTTAATGCTTATTCGCTTCAAAGCATCGCGCTTGGTTCTTTCTCGCCAGAACGATGTGGAATTAGGGCGTCCGCTTAGGTATTGAGTTTCGACGGCTGAGACTGCTTTTCTGCACGATTCGGGCCGTTGCGATTCCGTAATTCTGTATCAGTTGATGGAAATCGGCCTATGAATTCGGCTTACTGAAGGGATGAATGCAAGCCGACCGACGGTGCATCCGGTAGAAGCTCCTCCTTTGGTCACCGACGGGGCAGCGAATGACGCGCCGAGAGTAAGGATGAAGGACATCCAAGGCATGCCTGGTACCTCTGGAGGCCTCGCCTTACGGTTCTGTCAGTTTGTGTTTGCGGCTTTAGCTCTTGGTGTCATGGCTTCCACCAGCGATTTCACCTCTGTCACTGCTTTCTGGTAACATGATCCCTGGAGCCTATGTTCTATTGCAAACTTGAACACCTACGCATGCATGCGCACACATGGCCCTGACAAGTTCATTTGCATATGTTGATCATGAGTGAAAACTAAATTGAACAAAGAAATCTGTTTCTTTGGATATATGGAATGAAGAGAATTAATCGCTTTCTTTGACGCCAAGTCAACCTACAGTTCACTTGTACAAGAAATTTCTCTTTAACCATAGAATGGGGGTAGTACATAGAGGAAACCAATTCTCATGCATATTAGAAATGGGTTGGAGTGGGCGGCCAGCTGCAGGCTGTCCGCCATAATCATTTGTTGTTGAAGTCTTGTAGTGGTCTGATCTAAAAGGAACTTAAAATCGTTTAACCTTGTTGTGCCTCCTTGAGGAAAGCACCTTTGTAAGAAAGTGGGTGTATTTCTTGACATGTTGTGAAAATCGAAGCAGCTGGTGGATGATGCGATTACTGGATGATTAATGATTGGGTGTTGGTTTTTGATATAATTTTGAAACTAGCTTCTGCGGTAATATAAAAAGCAGCAAATGCTCAGCTATGAGTGGACTATGGGAAGCATCATTCTAATTTCTGATATTGACTGTATCTAGTGTTATGTGGTTTATATATTAGAAAATAATAAATGGAAAAAAAAGCATGAAATTGCACTCTTAATCTTGTCGTCAAGAGATTTTTTTTTTTTTTTTTTGGGTCTGAAAATGTAACCATAGTCAATGTTTTGTGTTCTTAATTTAGACTGCCATCTTGATCTTGTCAACAGTATGATTTTCATGCTGGTCCCACTACTTCTATGTGCCAGTATGACTTTGTCAATTCCTCTTTGAAATCCACAGCAGTAAAGAGTATGAATTCTCTACACATTGCCCATATAGGCAGTTAGGTTCCACGTCTTCTGAAGTAGACGGGCTTGAAGTTGCACTGAATGAGTTCTAAGCATTCTAAGCCTATGCCATGAGTGAATCCAACATGGGAAATTTACATATTTGATTAGATTTATGGGATAAAGGAAGGTAATTACTCGGTGATTACATTCAGTATCGGCAAGTAACATACTGGGCTTCCTTTTCTCACATGCTGGCATAGCAGCTGTTGTGAGCATAGATGGAAGAAAATTTCATGGACTACTTGAGATGAGGTTGTCTGGATTGATGCCTACTGTCCTTGCCTGAATAAGAGTTTTTCTCTTCCATCCTGGGTGGCTAAAAACTGAGGATCCTTATATGTGCTTAAAAGCTTGAAAAATGCAGCTGCATAATCATCTCCATTAATAAATGATGTTGCTGGTACAAGTATTAGACTCAGCTAGC